>CAXAMN010013335.1:19487-50174 GCA_963970005.1 Durusdinium trenchii
CTCTCTCCTCTCTCCTCTCTCCTCTCTCCTCTCTCCTCTCTCCTCTCTCCCCTCCTCTCCTCTGCCCATGTCGACTCGTTTGCGTGTGTTCCGGAGGCGTTCTGCGGCGGTGGCCGCAACACTGCGTGTCCACTTTCCCATTGCGCGCGCATCACTGACTTCCTTGCCATTTGGAGCAGCGCGGCGAAGTGCGCGGACATCCGCCACCACAGCCGTGCGCCGCTCCCAGGCAAGCCGTCGTCTGAGCTGGGCAGGTCTATTGTTTGCGCGCTGCCGCGGCCGCGCACAGGACACAAGCGTTGCAACGCTGTGCCCCATCCTGGCGCGCGGCGCGCCGCTTTGACCGCGCGCTGAAGTCCATGCACGCCTTCCGCTCCGTGCACCCTGTCCTTTCACGGCGCATACCTTGCAGACACGTCGGTCTGCATTGCGTGCCTGACACGCGGCAACCCCAAAGGCATCCTCCGCCTTTGCCACGCCGCGCCTAAAACACGGCTTCTGCATTGCCCTCTCACCCTTCACCTACGTCGGTCTGCATTACGCGCCTCTCCAACTTTGCTACACTACACTTGAAGCACCGCTTCTGTGCTTCGCACGTCCGGCACACACGGTATAGAAAGTACATTGGGGGCGCGCGTACATTGTTGCAAAGGCCTCTTCTTGCTTCCATGCTTTGCAGACTTTGCACTGCCAGGGCGTATGCCCGGCACTGTACGCGCTTTTGGGTTTGCTTTCGTGACACTCGCTGCACGCTTCCTCCTGGCGGTAGTGCGCGCGCAACGTCGCCCAGTCGATGCTCTCTCCACGCCAGGCCTGCAACAGCAAAGAACTTCCCACGCTGCGTCCCTTTTGATAGGGCAACGCATCAAAGGGTCTATATTTATATATATATACAAGTAGTTCCCGGGCAAGCCGGCGGCGGAAGTTTCCTATAAGAACAAATTGACCTATAGGAGTGTCCCGGTTCTTTCCTGCAGGGCGCGCGTATAGGTTGTCTGTTGTTCGACCCCAGAACCTCCATGCACGCTATCTTTACCTACGTGGTGGCAGCGTTTTGGGGGGGGTCGCTGTACATAACGCCGCCACACATGGACAGCCTGACTGCCTACGCGCGGTCTGGCAGTTGGGTTTCCGGGTGTGCCCCCATGAGACAAGGACAAGCGCCGGAGGGGACAACAGAAGCGCAAGACGGAGATTCTCAAGACAAACGCAAAAGAAGACGGGACAGAAACGACCACAGAAGAGACAACGGCCGCGCCAGAGAGGCCAACGCAGCAGGCGCACACGCCCAGGCGCGTCCGCAGTGGACAAAAGAAGCGGTGTAAGAGACGCAGACCCGAGAAAGTCGCAGAAACGAAAAAGGGAACACAGTGGACCGGACACGCAAGAAGCGTGCGCGCAAACGAACGCCGCAACATGAAAAGCCGAAGCGCAGCGCCGTGCGCAGGAAGAACGACGTGCGACGCAGACGAGAAAGCCATACCAATATACGCGTGTCCCTTCTACAATGCGTGTGTCAGCAGCACCGTGCGCGCAGGCCACGCGAATCACCGGCAAGCGCGGGGGAATTTTTTCGCTGTCAGGGAAGGAAAGGTGGCCGTGAAAGGTTGTGCTTATTGTTGCCCATGGTGCAAAGCTACTGTGTCAAGTAACGTCAAAACTGAACTTGTGGACCATCGAACGGTGTGTGGCAGTCAGTTTCGTGTCAAAGATGGGGTGGTCAACAGCGGCCAGGCCCCGGTGCAGGCGTGCAGCAGCCCAGGTGATGGCCACCAAGCGCCGTTGCTGGCGCGCCCGCATGCCTAACGTCGCTTGCAGAGCCCTAAAGAAAAGAGGCTAGGCCAGCGCCACGCTCGAACTGAGGCGGGATATCCACGCAGAGCTCACTGCAGTCCAGGGAAAGGCCTGCGGGCTGGTCGCAGCGGAGGTGTTGTTGGCTAGGCTTGAAACCCTCCAGCCCTCAGGCCTTTCGCTGGACTAGACCTCTGCGCGCTGGAAAAGCAGCCTTGAGCCTCTGGCACGCGCCAGGCAACTGTTTTATCGGCTCGCGAAGGCAACGTGCCAGGCAACGTTAGGCATTTTGGCTGGCTGCGGATCGCCCCTTTTACATGGTGTCGTTGGCTAGGCTTGAAAGGCTGCGCTGCGGCGCTTGGCAGGCAACTGTTTTATCGGATCGCGAAGGCAACGTGCTAGGCATTTGGGCTGGCTGCCCCTTGTTGGCGTGGAAATAGACGGTGTCGTTTGCCCTGCCGGAAACCCTGCGCAGACGTTAGGCACTGGCCACACCAGCCTAAGGCCTTGGCCTGCACCTCTTTTCTTTAGGGTTTCGAAAGCAATGTTAAGCAGTGGGCACCCCCCCCGTTCCGACCGCTGTTGTGGGCAAAAATAGACGGTGTCGTTTGCCTGGCCGGAAACGCTGGCTGCGGCTCGCCCTTTTGATGTGGAAATAGATGGTGTCGTTGGCGAGGCTTGAAACCCTCCGCTGCGATACCTTTCCCTGGACTAGACCAGACCTCAGTGTGGTGGGCCTTGGGAGTGAGCCTCTGGCGCGTGCCAGGCAACTGTTTTATCGGCTCCTGAAGGCAACGTGCCAGGCAACGTTAGGCTTTTTGACTGGCTCTATGCGGACCTGTGCTTACGGGAGCCCGTAAAACAGTTGCCTGGCACGCGCCCGAGATTCACTCCCAAGGCTCCAGGCAATTTCCTTCGCCACAGCTTGCCACCATCTAATTCCACACCAAAAAAAAGGGCGAGCCGCAGCCAGCGAGAATGCGCAACGTTGCCTGGCACGTGGCCTTCGGGAGCCCATAAACACAGTTGCCTAGGCTCCCGGCAATTTCTTTCACCACAGCTTTCCACCATCTAATTCCACACCAAAAAGGGGCGAGCCGTGGCACGTGCCAGAGGCTCACTCCAAGGCTCCCGGCAATTTCCTTGCGAGCCGCAGCCAGCGAAAACCCTTCGCCACACTCTGAATCTGCTTGGGCGGAAAACGACAGCTTCGCCACGGCGAAACGCTCTGGGTGTCCCCGGCGCCGCCCCGCCAAGACGTCAGCTAAGTGTCGGCGGATACATATATATATATATATATTATGTGGCTTCAGTCGTGCGCAGACTCTCTCCCGGAAGTGTGCAGCATGATCGTAAGGAGCAATACGAAAGCTACACGCATTTCCTGTGCAAGTCGTGCAGTCGCTTGTGGCCTCCGAGTGTCCTGGCAAAACATTGTCAGCCCTGTGGCCAAGGGCCCAAACTTTTGGACGTGAGAGAGAACATCATAAACACTCAATTACCGGACAAAGTTTGCAGACGTTCAAGAAGCGCTGGGTGCTTCGACCTGAGGTGGTATCATCCTGGATTGACGTCCAGACCTGTCCTTTGGCTGATTTGCCGGAATCGCAAATTTCCCTACTTGTGGTACGCTCGTAAATTGGGCCCTCAAAAAGTTACAAGAGAACTCCCAACAAAAGTCAAACTGAACAGTGTTTAGACTTAGACACAGTTTATGCCAAGGTGTGGTGTCTTGATAGCTGTACCTTAGCTGCAGCCGACACTTGCTTTCAGGATTGTCGCGCATTCCTGTTGAGTTATTTATTTCATCCCCGTTGCTACCGACAATCTAAAATGGGTGTGGTCAACCACGTTCTTGTCAGTTTATATGACTCACTTAACTAGTAGGAAAAATCAAATGAGTCTTAAATAAGGTGGGTGTGGAAACCTAAACGGTTTGCTCCGCCAGATTATCTATCGCTTTGGCTATTCCTACGTTTTTGTGCCAACATTTAGGTTTGCTCCGCCCATTTTATACTACTTTTCCGATTTCCGTCATGGTCAGTTTTTTGAAGTCATGACTTCCAGACCCATTTTAGATAACTGTTCATAGAACGGACTTTCTTCAACACATTTTTAAGACTTCATGACTTGAAACACCTCTGACCCATTATAACCCATTGTATTGACAGTTTTTGGATAAAATTAGTGTGGTCGACCTCTATTGTCGGTAGCAATGGGGATTTTATTCACACCGCTTCGCGGTCGAAGCCGCTCGCACGGAGAGTGTGGGTCTGTCTGTCTCGGTCGGTCTGTTTTGGTCGGTCTCCACAGGGGCAAGCACACAGGATGTCATTTTTGCACTCTCACTCGGGCAGCGAAACCGACATTCTAGCAGTGAGTACGCGAGCTTTTGACACGCATCAGCGCCTTCTGTGCGGGCGGATTTCAATTCAGGCAATCCTTTGTTTGGATGAGACTATATACTGGTTCACTACGGAGTTACTTTCCTTTGGCTGAGTTTGCTTGCAAATTGAAAAGTGTGTGAGCGCAAGGCGATCTGCCACTGGCTCAGCGACTTAATGCGCACTTTGGCGCGGTGAGCAAGGAGTTGCTGCATTTCTGGTCGCTGAAGCATGAACTCAAGGACATCTGAGAAACAGCAAATATGGAGGCAAGACCTATTTCTTTGTTGCCCAAGGTGAGAGGCAAAGGTGACTAATATTAATATTGTTGATATTTGTAGAGAATGCTTCTCAAACTGAACTACTTCTCGAGAACCCCCCAGCCTCAACCTGCAGCGATCTCATTTGGAGCATTTGTAACTTGAGTTCTCAAAAGGCTATCAGGCTTTTGGCAACTCTGCGCTTTTTTGAGCACTGCTGAAAGGACCACTTGAGAGGTGTGGGTGCCCACACCACCAGCTGCTTTGCATGAGAATGGTGTTGGCCGGGCAGAGTGCCATCTTGAATCGACCACCCACGCAGAGACATTGACCGATACATTCATGAGCAGACATGAAGATCTTGTTCAGTCGCTTTCCTACAGTCTGTGCCAGTTTTGGAGTCGGAATTGAACTTGCTAATCATCCCTTGCCATTTTTGCGGACACCGTGCCTCTTTCGAGGCTTCGACAGGCTCATTGCTGGCAATGGTACTTGGCAAGATGTCCGTCTCTGGCGCGGCCGTGCCTTCGACAGGCAGCTGTGTGATCGCTACTTCCGCGTGACCTGCAGCTGCTTGGATCGTGAAAGGCCTTGGTTCGAGAGAAGAAACTCCACTGGAACCAGACATTTCACCAGCTAATTATATTGGAATGCCAACCCAGCATTTTTGGAGGTATGAGGAAAAGGCATCGCTTGTTCGCCAAGGTCTGGTTGAGGCGTCTCCCGAGGTGTGGACAAACCCATGGAGCCACGTCTTGATCAGTATCTTGATGCCCAACAGCTGGGTTCCTTTTCATCAGGCGCATGCACAAACTACTTTCAAAGGTTCATTGCGTCGAAGAGGTGTGCCATCAGCGGAATAGCAGAATTGATGAACGTGCTCCTCAACCAAGTTCCACATTCGACTGTATCCACACTGTTTTTTTTGTCAAGCTCTGTAGGTAGAGAATACTCATTCCCCAAGCAGTTTACTGTCTTTGTGTCACTGCTGGTGTCCGCCCATTTCCACTGGCCATGTAGCATTTCTATTCATTTGTCTCCCAGGTCTGTCACTGCTGGTGTCCGCCCTTTTCCGCTGGCCATGCAGCATTTCTATTCATGTGTCTCCCAGGTCTGTCACTGGTGGTGTCCGCCCTTTTCCGCTGGCCATGCAGCATTTCTGTTCATTTGTCTCCCAGGTCTGTCACTGCTGGTGTCCGCCCTTTTCCGCCCTTTTCTGTTGGCCATGTAGCATTTCTATTAATTTGTCTCCCGAAGTGTATAATGTAACTGTCGTCCAAAGTGGCAGTGGCAGAAACCAAAGTGCGCAGCCGTCGTTGCAAGTGGCGCCGGAAGCTGGACGTTGGTAAAAGTGTGTAATCGTCGTCGAAAACGGAGGTGGAGGTTGCTAAAGTGTGCAACTGTCATTGAAATGGGACCTTGGTAGTACAAATGTAGTACGGGTAGTGCGGGAAGCAGCTGGGAGCAGTGGCATCAGAACTGGGCACTTGGTAGCGCAAATGTATGGGAAGCAGCTTCTAGGAGCCTGTCAAAAAGTGCGATTGCGTGATCGTGCCATTGGGGGAAGGAAAACAGGCTGGTGTAAGTTCGGCATGCTGCTTGGGAGCGGGATGATTGGCGGCGCCCACGATGCTGAATGTTACAGTGTTGTATCTAGTCTGTGGCACGCTGTGTGGCCAAATTCCGCCGGTGATGTCGCTGTGCCACGCAGTTTTGCGTGGCCACGGTGGAAGGTGCTTTAGCGTGAGTCCATGCTATTGGGGGAAGGAAAGTTTGCTGGTGTAAATTCGGCGTGTTTCTGGGGAGCGGGATGATTGGCGGTGTCCACGAGTCTCATCTTACTCCTTCCGCAGCAAGAAGATTAGAAGCGTGCGAACTGCGGGCATACTTGTATCATCTTGCAGCATACATGCAAATGCAGCTACAAAGCTCCCAAGTGTGTTTAGACACATCTCTTACTACGCACGCCCTCTTCTACATAACCTTCCCTCCCACACTCCCGGGCCATCCGTCGTGTAGTCTTTAAATTTTGTTGCTTTATGCTCCAATGCCTCTTATGAACGATTGGACTTACATGTTTTAGGGCAATGTTCGGGTCGCCAGAAATTGCAAGCATGGTTCTGAAGATTGAATTTAATCTAAGCTGTATGCCAGCCAGCATTCTTCAGCGCATTTGAAAGTCACGAGTGAATCAAACGCTTTTACTTACGCCCCGGTTTTCCTTTAGGCGTGTGGCATTCCGACTGAACGTGCATCTATTTTGTATTTGTTGTGGTAGTCCGAGCGGTGGTTTTTCAAGGTTTTAGTTTTTGGGTTCATGTGATATGGTTTCTATGGGAACGATAGCAACACTTAAGAAAACCACCGCTCGGAGTACCACGAAAGTTCAAAGCCTGGGAAAAGATTCAGATAAGACAGGAGTCTTTTCAATGCAACATACCTTTGGTGATCCTTCCTGAGGGTAAACTTTGTAAGAGGAAGGAACCACCCGTGGGTAAAATTTTGAGAAGGAAGGAGGCGTTCCAACGTAGCATACCTTTTGGTGACCCGCCCGAGGCTCAAATTTAGATGAGGAAGGTTCCATTCCAACATGTAGCAGACCTTGGCAGACCTTTTGTGAACGAACCACTTGAGGAAAACGTCCTTTAGAGAAGGGAGGCGTTTTTTCAATGAATCGTAGTATACCGTGTACCCCTTTCTGTTCTCCCTGAAAGTTTTTTGGAGAAGGCAGCCATGGAGAGACACAGTTTTTTGGAGTCCATGTCCAAATTGATCCTAAGCATGTGTTCCAAAATGAACCTAAACCGACATAACTCGATGTGTTGCAAAAAGGATCCTAATCGTGCGTTCCAAAATGAGCTTCCTGCCTTCCTTCAGAGGGATGTTTGTGTAACCCTTTGCCTGGCAACCGATCGGCTGGCTAATTGACAACCAAAACCCAATCCTGGACAGACTCTACCAATCTGAGAGTGCGGCAGGGCCACACCAACGGACAACTGACCTACCACTTGCCTGCAGCTTGGATGCAAACCAAGCCAGTTGAGTTTGCTGTTGGTGCTATTTGCCTTGGAGTGTTCTCTGAAAAGAAACAGCTATGCAAACCTATCTCCTGATAGCATGCTGGTGCTGCTTTGCTTGTTTGAACTTTTGCTAATTTACGTCCAAATTGCGCAACTAGAAATCGGTTCGGACAGGATGGGTTGCTTCTTGCTTCCCTAAGCTTGCTAGCTACTTCCCCACAGCTTTAACGGCCCTCCCTCCAATTCATAGCAAAAACGCGTTTTTGCTTGGCTCGCGTTTTTCCAAAATCCTAGGTGATGCTACCAGAAGCTGGAGCCGAGCTGGCCTTGCTGGAGCGGGGCGGAACGCTGGCCGAGCAAGAGACAGGGACAGTCTTTTTGTTTTTTTGACAGCTTGGTTCTGTCGGTGCTTTGCATTCTTTTGGCCTTTTCTTTGCTGTTTACTTTGACATATATACTTTGAGGTTTAATTCGAAGTCGTTGCCCAATTATATTTGTTGCCCATTTTTGCAAAGAGGACTCATAGTGCGCTCCTTTGTTGGTTGCACCAAACATATTTGATTGTTCTTAACCAGAAACATAGCGCCCTCTTCAGAGCTTGCGGAGTGAAACATCTCATTTCTTCCAGCTTCCTGTCAGGATCTTGACCCATCCAGAGGAAACAACAGAGCTCTGGCTTTGATAGAGTTGCGACGATGTTCGTTCATTCTTTGATGGCTAATGGCTTCCATTAGATTGAAGAGCACTACTCGGCAAATTTAAAGGAATGTCAGGTCTTTTGTCAGGTTGAGACTTCTGGCTGAGGTTTCTTGGACTCTGGGAAGGACACTTGTATTTGACGATTCTTTCACTCATGCAGTGCGTTATCGTGCCTTGATTCAAAGAAGTGCAGAGCGAAGAGCGACTTCACCAGGATAGATCGACTACAAGATAAAAAATATGATGAATGGACAACAAGTCTTTTATCCCATGTAGCACGAGGCCAGCATCCCAATATAGCAAGCACATCCTGCTGCGCCAACGGTCCATGTTCGAAGATTCCTTTTTGAATTGACTTCCAGTACCGGACCTGTGTGTAGTGAGCCCAGCTCAACTTGTATAGGGTGGGCATACGGACTGATTTCAAGAGTTAGACGGAATTAACTTCTATATCAAGCAATTCTTTTCCATCCACCTTTAGTGCAACATCTGAAGAGTTTATTCCGTTTAACTCTGTTGCAAGTTGTTTTTCTGAATGCCTTTTGCATGCTTGCTGTTTGGGGTATACCCTTGGAGAGACCAGGAAACCAGAAAGGTTTGGACCAGGGAGAGTTAACACTGTCGCATTGAAACCATTTTATGGAACAGGCGGAGGAAAGAATTCACTTTGGAATTACATGAATTTACCAGGTGGTTTTATTGATGTCTGTTTGTGCAACTTGCTGTTCCGTATATACCTGGCAGAAATTAGGACACTTGAAAGGTTTGGACCAGGGAGAGGACACACCGTCTCATTGGATGTGATTCATTTGCAGCTTGCCTTTTTGGATGTCGCCGCAACTTGCTGTTTGGGGTATTTCTTTGGGAGATTAGGAAGATAGAAGCACAACGCCAAGAAGAACGGAGCATCCAAGTAGAATTACCTCTGAAGTTATATACTTTCTTCACATGAAAGCGCACTTTGAGATATGATGCCTACGATCTGAATGCCCCAGGCCACAGAGAAACCCAGGTGAAAAACGACGCCTAAGTAAAACAGGTAGTGCGAGACTGAGGACCTCAAAACCTAAGCAGCCTACCACCTTTACAAGTGGAATATGTTTACAACATTCACAAGCAGAGAGGTACATGGGACAAGTCCCACATCCGCGATATCACGCAGCTTCGTTGGTCACGGTTGGTGATTTCATGCCTTGATCGCCGGCTTTGTAGTTCAGCAAGGAAAAAGAGACTGACGCACACATGGAAGCGCAAATATAAGAACACACGTGTGAGACCACGTCGATATGAGAGCACATAGGAGCACACATATGAGAGCACGCGCGTACGAGAGTACACATATGAGGCGCACACGCACGCATATGAGAGCGCACAAACATCAGACGGTTTGGTGTGGGCAGGGCCAGCATGGCCTGCCTGGCACTGGACTTGGCATTTGTTTTTGGCTCGGACGTTTCCCGGCTTCGCAAGCATTTACGGGTTTTCCACATAAACCCAACAAGTCAAACTCATAAGCTTGTCAGTACCTCAACAGTCCAAATTGATGATGACACGCGCAGAACTAATATGTAGGGAAACTGAGCCCAAGGTGCAGTCATGTGATCCGACACTCTTCTACAAGACTACTGAACATTGGAACACAAATGCCTGACCTGGACAATGACTCAGCTTGGCTCGCCTGAAATTAACGTTACAATTGGACCTTGCATTTTCGTCTAGTTTTGCTCTTGAACTACATTTTCTAGGCACGCGTTTTCAGGGCGATGGCGATCGATCGTTTTAGGTTCTCAGAGGAGGTGTGTGCAGGATGTCCAACACTTATATAGCACATTGTTCGTGTTACCACCCAGGGCAGACATAGCACGGCGACCATATACTTGTGGCATGCTCAGGTGTTTCGCGACAGGAGTTTCGTCGCAACAAACTCTATTGAGTAAAGCATTCTTTTAACTGGACCTCGAATGACAGACGCATGCAACACTTTTGGAATTCCCTCAGGACACGCGTGGAGTGAAGCTCACAGTTCAGGCCAGGAGTGAGACACCTTGAATGAACAACAATTTTTCAGACGTTTGATTGGCCCAAAACCATCCAAAACCGGGTTCTCAGTATCAGTACCTTCGACCATGAAATGAAAAGAAAATTGACTGTCCGTGAACCCATGAAAGGTGGCGCTCCTCGGATGCTTTTGCTCATGCGGGCGTGGCACCCCGAGCTCGAAATGAAAGAGCGGATGGCTTTGCGTGACTATGAAGAAAAACGACGTGAAGACATGGGCAAAAAACACAGGGAACACAATATAGACTTTTCTAGGTCCCGTTCAGGTGAGCTTTGCCAACAAAGATTGCAGCGGGTGAGACCAACCCTAAATATGCTCACCTTAAGTCTTGGAGACATTGGGTACCTCCAATGCCAAGACTGAACTAGAAAGATGTATTTACTCCAGCTGGTGCAGAAAGATAGCCCGCTGTCTTACTTATTGAACATTGTAACATGTTTCTGAAATATTGCCAAGAACATCACATACAGTGATATGCATTCCTGCTTTCTGTAAAACATCAGGTGAGTTCATACGTCGTGGCGGCGAAGAAGAGCCAGAAGGTTACGAGACTTGTACACAGCTTTTAGTGTCGGACCGACTGAACCGTGACAATTCCTTCACATTGGAAGAGACAGCTCTTGAATGCTTTGTCAATGGGTTTAAGATGGTAATTAGGAAATGTACATCGAAAACAAGTGTGTGAACCAATGCTGCAGCCACACACGCATTACATGTTTCATTCATATTGCATACTACTTTTTCACGATCTAGTTTCACACACTCGAGATATTGCATACGGTGTGTGTAGGTTGGAGGCCATCACATCTATAGCGACGGACTGAAAGTTAGAATGCGTTTTGACCCTGGGCAATGATTGCGTTAGAATGCTTCAAAGGTTAGTTAGAATGCTTCCAGGGTTGTGGTGTGGTGTGTGATGATGTCATGCGGCTCAGATGAAGCACAGTACATGTGTATGATATATATATATAACTATATAATACATATGCTCAGAGAACAAATTGAACGGCATAATTTTGACCATGTTGTGGTCTTTGACTGGGTGTTAGTTAAGTCATTAATTGGTTCTAACTGTTTTGTATCACCGGCTCCTATGATGATTTTATTGTCCTTGTGTTTTTCAGTAACGTTTATCTTACAATTTAAAGATTGGTCATATAGATTTCATCAAAGAAGATGACATCAAAATTGCTATGATCAAACTCTGGTAGTTCATCCCCCTTATGTACTGGAATTCTTGAAACATGTTATAGGTTGTTGCGTCACCTTCTATTTCTTGACTTAACCGGTTTTGAGGCACTACAAACAAAATTTGTTTATGCACTTTTTTAAAATACTGACCTATGTAACTCTTGCCCGATCCAGCAAATTTTGCTCTGATCATGCATGGGTTTTGTTTTTCAATTTGCTTACATATTCCGGGGGGGGTCCCATTCATCCACCACCTCTATTGGTTCATTTTCTAGTTTTGGAACTTCAATTAAGTCATTATATCTAAATATGTACTTATTGGTTGGAAACTTGATTGATTTGTTTGTCAGTCTCCACTTGCCTATGCCTTCTTCAAAGTTCAATATTCCAGTCTGATATGATTTCATAAAGATGATTTGGTTTGCCCATCACTCTAGTCAAATCGTCTTCATGGATCGTGAAGGCATCACTCTCCACTGAATAGGCCTTAATATAGTTTTCTGACAATTAATTATGCTTCATACATTGAAACGTTATGATATTGAAGAAGCAACTCTTTTATATCTCTAAGCCCATTGACTAATTCATTTCTATTGGTGGTGTTTAAGATGTAATAGGTATTGCATGTTTGTTTTTTTATTCTTTTTCTATTTCTTGTTGTATGGCACAAATCCTTCCTCCAAACTCCCTCTGGTAATGGCAAGCCTCCCTCAAAGTGTGAAACCGTAACTCTTCTGTGCGGTGTTGTGATGTTTCCTATTTTCTTTTTGTACTCTTTAGTAAGATCAGTTTCCCATAGTTCATTAACAACCTGATCATAATTGACCTTATGAATGAATGAAGGAGTTTTATATAATACATTTTCATTGTTTGCTTCCAATAGTTTTCTTAAACACTTTTTGTCAAAGACTCGTTCACCTTCGCTGCTTTCTTCACAATCTCTTTCTCCGAGTGCTTGACGTTCTTCGTGGGGAGTTTACATAGACATCGGTCTTTGCCCCATTTATGGCAATCCGGGCATTGCTTGCGGACCATCGCGCGCAGACAAAAACAGAAAAACTATGAGCTTGGAAAAAAAGCTGCGGTGATAGTACTAAGTCGAACTTAGAGCCAAATCCAAAACAAAACCAAAACAAAAAAAAATCGAAAACTCTGAGGAGAATCTTTGGTTTCGGCCTGAAAGATTGTTTATTGGTTTTCATTGAGTTTTTGTTGTTTTTTTGGTTTGATTTATGCAAACACACATTATTTTTTGGTTTTTGCTTTTGTCTATATATAATCACCAATGCCCAAAAACAAAAAAACAAGGGAAGCACCCAACACACTTGTGCTTTTTTGTTTTTGGGCATGGGTGATCGTATAGACCAAAGCAAAAACCAAAAAACATGTTTTTTGTTTTTTCCATGAATGAAACCAACCACACAAAAAACTCAATGAAAACCAAAAAAAACACCTTTCAGGCTGAAACCAAAGATTCTTCTCAGAGTTTTGTTTGTTTTGTTTTTGGTTTTGGCAGTCTGTGATAAGAAAACAATTGAACAATAAATTTAGCAAATACAGGCAGTGAGCCTACCTTATTGCGTATGGAGACTACTTTATCTATTTAATCTATTTTAACTATTTCTTTTTAACTTTATTCATATGATTCATCTTCATCTCCTGAGGTTAAGGCTGGGGTGGCGGCCGGGTAACTCTCTGTTTGTATATATTCAATTTTATATTTTACAAACATATGTGCAACATGAAAAAGGTAGATCTTTGGGGGGAGGGGTACCATATATATATATAACCTTAAAGGGGGCACCCCGCATTCTTACCGGGCATTTTTCCCGGCGTGCTGTGATATTTTTGTAATTCGCCGACCCATTCTAACTTTCAGTCCGTCACTATAGGTTGGAGGCCACTCCATCTAGGTGGGAGGCCGACACAACAGGTTGGAGGCCATCACTATTAGGTTGGTTGCATGCAGAAAAGACAGCGGTGGAAGTCGCATCACAGTAGGTTGATTGCACGCAGAAAGGACAGCAGTGGAACTTGTATAGAACATGTAGGTTGGAGGCCGTCGCAATAAGGTTGGAGGCCATCGCAAGCGGCCAGCGCAGCAGGTTAGAGGTGAATCGCTAGTAGGTTGGCCGCGTACAAAGTTCAGCGCACAAACTGCATTCAAACTCAGCGCGCGGGCAAGTGCACATGTCCAATCTTTCTTTGACAAGTAAGCAACCAATACAGCAGGTAGAAGTAAACGTGGTTCCACACGGTGAGCGAGACAGATGAATCCCTCTAGGTAATTTAGGATGAAGCGGCCTGTTTCACGGAGCAAGACAGACGAATCGCTCCTAGTGGTAGGGAAAAGGAAAGAGAACGACATCAAAGAAAGGTTACTATATATATTATTTCAGGAACCCTGGGATTTATTCTAATGAAAATCTCTTTATGAATAAATCCCAATTCAAGATATATATAATGTCATAAGGGGTTAACCTAAGAAAATTCTCTTATTAATATACAGGTTAACCCCGGATAAATATAATGAATAATGAATGGGCCAATATTTTTATTAAGAAATTTCTATTATAATATTGGTTTCGGATAGACGCAGGTACATCCGGCTGGCCAAGCTGGATATCCCATTTCACTGGTAGCTTCATTGGACACAGTCCCAATGAAATGCTGTGTCCCCCTGCGTTCAAGTTAAACTTAAAGACGAACAGCAACAGGTCCCCTGTGACTCCAAGGGTTTCGCACAGCCACACAGACACACATGCTCCCCGTAGAGGGGGGCCAAAGGAGAACTAGGCTTCAGACAAGGCTTAAGTGTGCACGCGCAGAAGACAAAAATATGCAGACATGAGAGGAAGACCAGATGGGACAGTGTATGTGGTTGCGACGACAAGGAACCAAGTGAACAGGGACAGCCAGATGAGCCATGCCTCGTTACAACAACCTGGCCGACCTCAGACCTAGACCTGGGTTTCACGCGCGAGTGCACGCCAAGTGCCGGACCGATGTGTGCAAAAAAAGGGATGAGGTGACAAGACATGAAAACAGGAGAGACATGAAAAGAAAGAGTAACAGAGTGCGTGTGCAGGGGAAGAAAGGAGGGGCCGAAAAAAGATGAAACCGAACCTCATTAAAGCAGACCTGGGAACACCTGGCCTAGTTTTGTGCGCGTAAGCATTGAGATAGCTGCGACCGCTGCGGTCTACTCATGGCATTCAGCCTGCTCTGGTCCGCTCTGGACAACTATTGGCCTTGAGCCTGCGAAAGCTCTATCCAAGTCGGCAAATCTTAACTGACGTTTGGTATAAACCTCCTGCGCTCTCCGCGAGCTGCTCTGGTTGCAGGCGCAGGGACATAGACAAACCCCCGTTCAACGGGGCCACGGAGCGCGGTGATTGGCAGTTGGCCACTGGCCAGCCAAGTAAAAACACTTATGTGTAGGGTGGAGGCTGTCGCATCTAGGTTGGAGGCCACTCCATCTAGGTGGGAGGCCGACACAACAGGTTGGAGGCCATCACTATTAGGTTGGTTGCATGCAGAAAAGACAGCAGTGGAAGTCGCATCACAGTAGGTTGATTGCACGCAGAAAGGACAGCAGTGGAACTTGTATAGAACATGTAGGTTGGAGGCCGTCGCAATAAGGTTGGAGGCCATCGCAAGCGGCCAGCGCAGCAGGTTAGAGGTGAATCGCTAGTAGGTTGGCCGCGTACAAAGTTCAGCGCACAAACTGCATTCAAACTCAGCGCGCGGGCAAGTGCACATTTCCAATCTTTGATTGACAAGTAAGCAACCAATACAGCAGGTAGAATTAAACACGGTTCCACACGGTGAGCGAGAATCGCCCTAGGGAAGTTAGGAACACATAGAGCCTCCTGTTTTAGGTGAGGTAGACCAAAAAACAACATGAAACCTCCTGTTTTATAAGGAGCGAGGCAGACGAATCGCTCCTAGTGGTAGGGAAAAGGAAAGAGAACCGACGGAGGAACTCTGCCTCCAGTTTGCGAGCGAGACATAAGAATCACTCTATAGGATAGACGCACGTACCTCTAACTGGCCTCACTGGTAGCTTCATGACACAATCCCAGTGAAATGCTGTGTCCCCCTGCCTTAAAATTAAGCTTAAAGACCACCAGGCCCCCTGTGACTCCAAGGGTTTTGCTATGATCTGCTCCAGAAATCAAAAGATGGAAACTTTGTGCACCCCAAGCTAGGTTGGTTGAATGCGGAAGTGATGAAGAGACAAGGCGGCGCATAATATCACACATCTCCTGTGTAACTGTGTAACAGTGTAGCGTGCAGTGGGCTGGCGCAGCAGTGTCATAGTGGTTGCATTTCCCTTTAGCGAAGCGACTGAAACATGCCGGTATGAGATATTGAACATTCTGTGCAAGCACTCCTCGGGCATGCTGTTGGACTGTTGGAGCATTGCCTGGAATGATCCCAGCTCATCACGTGTGTTTTTGTTGCGTCAAGGAATGGCAAGACCTCTGCCTCACCCTACAAATCACTGAGTCCACCCCTTACGACCATGCCCAGCACTAACATCCGAAGCAACAGTGAGACAACCGTTTTGAAGGTATTGTTAAACATGGGCAGACAGATATGTGATACTGTAAGTCTAAAGCCTCCACGTGGAAATTTCAGCTGGATGAGCTACTCTGCCAGAGTCAGAGACCGCTGGCTTTTTGGTAAATTCTAAGGACATGTTGCCTGCTCCGGGGCAAATGGCGCCGTGAAACATTGTGCATCGTTGACATCGCTGGTTAAAACCTGAGTTGCAATTGAACACCGCCAGCTCACATTCAGATAGTGATTGTTGCAACGTCCTCTGCCGAATATCCTCTATAGAATTGGGGAGCTTGAACTCAATATGGCCTTCAGATTTAATAGACAATTTTCTTATAGAACCAAATATCAACCTCTCTGAAAAACCACCACACTTTAAACATGGGTTCCAAAAAAGTAAGTTTCTTCTCTCAAAATGGGTGCCAACATTTGATTCTATAGAGAGGGCGCGCCATGTCACCAGATTTTATGCAGGTCCTAACATTTGATTCTATAGAAAGAACCTGCAGTAGGAGAAACTTGAGAATTGATTTTAGAGTGGGTGGTGTGTTGTGAGGTCAGGTAGGTTGATATTTCATTTTATAGTGATGAACGCATTTTGAGAATAGAAGGTTGAGATGGTGTGCTGTGAGGTTAGGTCAATGTCTGTAAAATAAACACCAACCTCTTGGGCCACTTTCAATCGGTTTTTTAATCGACTTCAACCTTTATATGTCCCCACACTTTTCTTTAAAATCAAAACCAACCTCTTGGGCCACATTTGTCAAATATCTTGTAAAATCAATTTCAACCTTCATATGTCCCCACACTTCTCTATAGATCATTGATTTTCTCCTTTTTTGCTATCGATTTATGATGAACACCCATACCCTGAGGCGCTTGATTCTATAGAGAACAGGTTTCCAGCACTGCAGGAGGTTGATATTTGATTCTACAGTGGGGCAAATTGCCCTCGGAGCCTGGATTTTCGTTTTATAACTATACAATCAAATCTCAAGCTACACCGGTAATTCCACAGGGGATGTTGCAACAATATCCTTCGTCAGGCCAATATTCTACAAAAGACCGGGGGAAGTGAGCTGGTCAATTCAACTTCTGCCGATGCACCAGGTGATCCCTGGACTGTTTGCTACAAGACTTTTGTAGGGTTGGAATTTTGAGTGAAACAGGGCCGGAGGTCTACATTTTTGCTGCTCATTTTGATGCTGTCAGACCGCAGCCCACAGCCATGAACGTCTTGTCAGTGCCCAGAATCACAACACACAGACACCATTTCCGGCATCGGCATAAGGTATCTAGATTGCAAGCTTCCAATGCAATACTTATGATAAGCAGACATGCACTTGTAACTACCGAGTTTCTCCATGGCCAGCTCGATTCTGCCTGTTTGTGGACCTCCCTTGGCAGAATGTGGCCCTGCAGATGGCTGCCTGTTCGAATAGGTGCGCGCGGGCATGATCCATAACCTCAGGTCGGGTGTTGCATGCAAGTCAGGTTAGCTCCTGGACTTCCAAGTTGCTGGACGCGTGCGCGGATCAAATGTGCTTGGGTGCGCAAACGCTTAGCCGAGCCGCTAGCTCTACAACGCTGCAGGTGCCTTTCTGGCTTATTTGTATCGTGAAAAGCTCTAGCGACTCTAGCGCAGTTGCGGGCGTACACTGGCTGGACAAAAGTTGCACTTCTTCAAGTTCAAGCTCATTGCAACTTTTCAGACCGAAAGGCCTTTTGTTTCTATATACAGTAAACTTAAATGGGCGTGGCAATTGACCGTGCCACACATGCCATGAAAAGTGGTTTTGCTATTTCGATCCGCAGCTGACCCGACCGGTTTTATAAAGAGGGTTAACAAGCATAGACTTTTGTTTGCGTGATATATTGTAAGCGCACTTTATAACGATCCTAGAAGCCAATGCATGCCCTTGAACAAACACTGGGAGCTGTGTTGCTGAGCAGTGGAAAAGCTGCCACTCTTGGCAGCTTCCGCACTTCGACGCGTTTCTTTGGAAGGGAGAAAGGACGGCGGGGCTTTCCGCTTCTAGGACCAAGACTTTGCAGCGAGCACGCAAATTTTGTCTTATGACATTGAGTATCGAATTGCCTAGGAGCAAGGATGCTACTAGTAGCTCCTGGCCTTACTACTAGTAATAAGAAACTACTAGGAACAAAGGGCATCGCTACTAGGAGCAGTCCAAAGATTTTGTCTCAGCCATGTCTCTCGCAAGGGTGTTTACCACAAAGAGGTCAAGAGGGTCTATTCTAGGACTCTTACCTGCTCTTGTTGGGTTTCTTGCTTCTGTGTACGACCTGCAATAAAACTATTCAGCATTTAGTGTGCTTTGGTGAGACAAATGGTTTGCTACATCCTGCTACCTTTCTTAGCTGTATTCGACAAGCCAAGACCGAAGGCCAGCATTCTTTCAGATTTGAGGACCAGATTGAGAAAACACCTCGCATGAATTGAGCACGATTTAGTATCGCTGGCAAAGTTGGGAAATGCGTACTGAAATTGAATGCCACATGCCACATGCCGGCCTGAGTATAAAACCAAAGAGGTCAGGTCTAGGGTTGTAGGCCATCGCATCTAGGAGGGAGGTCTTCGCTACAGGTTGGAGGCCATCGCTAGAGGTTGGTTATATCCAGGAACGACAGCTGTTTGAACTCACATCACAGCTAGATTATATAAGAAGTGTAGGTTGGAGGCCAACGCAAATAGGTTGGGGGCCATCGCATCAAGATGGGGGGCCATCGTAATTAACAGGTTAAAGGCCGTCGCTAGTAAGTTGGTTGCATACAAAACTCAAAGCACAGGCAAGTACATATTTCAAATTTCAATTCTTTGATGAACAAGCACCCGATACAGTAGGTAGAAGTACAAGTAGTTCCATACGATAAGCGAGACATATGAATCGCTCGTAATAGGTGAGAAAAAGACCCAGAGCCTCCTGTTCTGGGTAGGGTAGACAAAAAAGAAACAAAGGCCTCCTGTTCTAGGGAGCGAGACGGACGAATCGTGCCATTAGGGTAGAAAAGGAAAGAGAACTGAACCGACAGACAAATCTGCCGACGAATTCTGCCTCCTGTTTACGAGCAGACATAAGAATCGCTCAATAGATAGTGCAGGTACACATTCAGGCGTCCCTGAATGCTTCCACCAGTCTTCCGTAGCTTCGTTCCGTTGCCCCCTGCAAGAACAAACCTACGTTTTCCCTGTGACTCCAAGGGTTTCACACACACAAAAATGTCCCACGGCAGGTTGCCTCCATATCTTCCTCAGCTTCACAGCTTTGTTCCTTTTCAGTTGGGGACGCTGTCCTTCTAATGATTAGCCCAGATGGACTGATTCTTCTGCATGTTGCCATGTATTAAGAGCTGTGAAGACCAAAGCAGCAAAGTGTAAGGCTTGGTCAAAACTTTTTTGTAAGTGGAAGCAAGGTCTGATCTTCGCCTATGATAACATCTGTGCTTGTAGCAGTGGGACTGGGAAGCTTGTGATTTTGGGAGGCAGATGCTGTTCTGCTGACCAACGTCCGAACATCCGCAAGAGGCCGGGAAGCCAATTAGCAGCATGACAGCTTTGGGCAGAAGTGTTGTAAGGGGACCAAAAGACACCATAGAGCTGCCAAAAACTCCTGTGCATCAACATATTTTCCCCACTGGCACAAAGGCTCTTGGAGCGTGTTGCCATGTGCGTGAGACCTGAGCTCGGCCAATTAGGCGGGGCTCTATACAGTGTGATCGAAGGCAGTTTGGCAGTGTGATCACTTCAAATTCCTGTGTGATGCAAACCAGGTCTGTCGAACATTGCGTGAAGTATGTCGACACTGCTGTTGCGCGATGCGCCAACCTGGGATGCGCTTGTTACTTCTGCAGTGCCGATCATTGCTGAGTTCAACTCCATACAGCTAGCAAGCATGGCATGGGGACTCACAAATATCAGGAAAGGCGGGAAGACTTTGAGTCTCCTTGGGATGGAATGCGCCTGAAAGATTCGAGATCTCAAGGCGCAGGAGACGACTGCCATGGCGTGGGCGTTTGGGACCCTGGCTGAGGTCCATTCACCGCTCCTTGCTGCGATTGGAAGCTAGAGTCATCGCATGCACACCTTTGGACATCGGGAACTGTCAAACATGGCCTGAAGATTGGGAATTGTAGAATCCAAGCACACATCGTTGCTGCGTGCCATCGCCGAAGCTGCTACAAGCCAGATCAAGCAATTTGGACCGCAGAGTCTTTGGAATATTGCCTGGGAAGTAGCCGCAATGAAGCACTGTCATGGACCCTTAATTGTGGTGCTTGGGGACACTGCCGCAGATCGATCTGCTGAACTCTCCCCTCAAGGTCTAAGCAACTTTGTATGAGGCTGGGCGTTTGCAAAGCATGCGTGGCAGTGTATCACGGTCAGTTGTTTTCGGATTGTAAGAGTTTTCTCATAGGTTCTCACCCAGTTACAATTGACTTGAGAACCCCGTGGTCAAGCAAGTTGTGCACGCTTTTGTGCAGCTGACACCTACCTAATTGTTCGTGGGACAAAAGTTCGGCACCAGGCACCCAGCAACCCGGAACCCAAACGGAAACTTGCTAGCCCTTGCAATTGCTGACTCTTCATATAATTCCAGTGTGAGCTGGTTGTGAACGGGTGTTGGATGCATTGTAGAACCAACATTTTTGTGCCTCGGTAGATACGGTTGTAACGTGTTGTGAAGGACTCACTACGCTGGCGAAGCGTGATCAGCAAACCGCGGAGACCATGGCAGCTGCGGTCCTGATTAAGATTCCGCAGCTCAATGCGCAGGCAAGGGCATATTATATTGACTACAGTATACTGCCCAACAGATACAGTAAGCAATAGCAAGCTATGCTGATGATGGTGATGATGATGTAACGGACATTGCAACATCACAAATTTTTGTCCCTTAGAGTTGCTGTGTACAGCCAAGTTTCACTACTGGAGGCTTTAGACACCAGAATCATGTCTGATCTCAGACAAGTTGTGCTTGCATTCCAGTGATTCTAGTCTAGTGGCTCTTCACCTCCCACCCCTGGAAGATCTGCAGGCCAACCTTGCTTCCAAAACGAATTGGGAAGAGACCCCAACCAGGGATTGTGGGCACAGTCTTTGTGCAGAGACCTGATGTTCCACGCACGTCCTCGTACTTTTCTGGTTTGCTTGCTTTGTACTCAGTTTTTGCCAGCAGTGCCAATGTTTCCTTCATTGGCTTTCACTGATTGTAGGCCCTTGCCAACAGCTCCTGGAGCTTTGCTACACTCTGGCACCGCAACAACACGCTGCTGCATGCTGTGGTAGCGAGGTTGCCAGTGAAGATAGCAGAGCTACAAGCGCAGGCGGTAACTTTCAATGTGATTAAGCCTCAAGCCAGCAGTTGCTTGAACAAAATTCACTTCATAGTTGACTCAAGCACGCAGTACAACACCACAACGTTTGAATGAATGAACAACCTGTTCAGTAGGCAGCCATTGTGGCAGTTCTTGATGGCTATGTTTGCTGTTTCTTAGACAGTGCCGATGGCCCGTTCTGGTAGCTTCCTGGTCTAGTTTTGCAAGTTCGCACTTGGTTTGCACAGTCGGAAGGAGTTTTCCAACCTGGTATGATCTCTTGGAATCTTGGCATCTCCTCCCAAGCCTTGTGGCCGCACTTGAGTTTTACCGCAGTTGTGAATGTGCATGTTTAGTTGTAAGCAATTCATTTGTTGACTTGCATCGACACACTTCAACTATTTTGAGGACAGCAGATGCCAATGACCTGGATTTGGTGCGGACCGCTCAGCTCTTGCAGAAGCTTGGCTGAATCAGCATCAGCTCGCGAGGCTGAAGCAGCTGAAGCCTTGGCTTACGCATGGAAGCTCAGAATATGTAAAGTCAATGCGGGGGTTGGTTGGTTTGCTTAGGCCTCAATTTGCACCACAGCACCTGGCCAATGCAGCGTGGAGCTTTGCCGAGCTGCAAGTGCACTGGACTTTCGATGAGTTGCTTCTCGAACTCGGCCCAGAGCTGGAGCAGGAGCAGTATGTGAAGGTCATTGCCGCCCCTGAAGAATTACACCAGCTTTTGCTACTCATTTGATTGGGTCTCCCATGTGTCCATTTGTCTGACTGTCATCGTTGAAGTCTTGTCGTTTGCAGCCACGGCGGTGTTGTCTGTCTTTGTACCGCGCTGCCAGGATGCCAAAGCACTGGCGTCTTTGGTGGCTTGCAATGCGTTGCCATTAAGCCAGCTTCCCACGACAGCAGGACCAGAGGTGTTCTCCTCCCTCTTGAGTTGCTGTGAGGAGTCTATGACTGTCACCTAATCGAAAGAGTGCCAAAAGTTTTTTCAATTTGCGATACATGTGCTCTGAAGCTGCATCGCAGACAGGCTCTCTTACTTTCAATTTTTGGCTCAAAAAGAAGCAGAGGACAGCACCCTATCTACCCTATCCTTAAGTCAAGGGTGACATGAAGCATTCATGAAAAGAGCAAGCTAAAGGCAGACAGAGATTCTTTTAGCAAAGATGATACAGAAGCTGCATAGCTCCTTTTCATTTTGGTGCTGAAGCAGGACGGAATATGGTCAAAGTACACCTGTTCAGCACATCACATCTTCGCTGCCCTGCCAAAGTGTTGAGTGAATGGCCCTGTACTGGCTTGAGCAGGTCTTGGGAGACTGGGGGGACTCCAAAGGAAACCGCTACGAGGTGAGCTTGGATGAGACTGGGTTTTCTTGCAGTGTGAGAACGACGCGAAAGGGTGGACGCATACAAACTACCCATCGGATGTTGAAATACAACAGCAAGACAAACTGCTTGATGTGGGGGACAAGCTACTACCTTGAGGTCGATGTCTCCAACAGTTCCAAGGTGCACTGGAAGCCTTTGAAGGACGTCCAGCCGTACACGTGGTACAGGCTGGAGTTGGAAAGGCAAAGTCACGAAATCCAGATCTGTCCTGAGCCAGCTGGCTGGGAGGCTTGGGATGCAGAGCAGTTTTGGGGCCCAGATGAGACCTGGCCAGAGGAGATATTGCCACCCACGCTAGAAGAAGTTGTTGGATCGTGGAAAGATTACCTGGGTAGTCGCTACATCATCACACTTGACGACTCCGGCACCAGCTGTAGTGCCACAATTGTTTTGAAAGATGGCCGTACCAGCCTAGCCTTTGAGACCATTAAGTACAATGCCAGTGATGTGTTTTGGGGAGATACCTACTACTTGCTGCCCGTGAGGAACGACACTAGCATTTGCTGGAAGTCAACAGAGTCTGGGGGAGAGTTTTGGTGGGAGTCCTGCATTGCCACTGATTCGGCTGATGAACCTCTGGAGGTCCCCTATGTGTTGAGCAGGAGCAACTTGCAAGCATTGCTTAAACAGATGGTGGGAAGATGGAGTGATGAGGACCGCAGCACTTATACAGTGACAATGGATGAGTCTGGTCACTCGTGTACCGTTGAAACTCAACGTTCTGACGGACGAACCAAAGTGTCAGAGGGCCTATTGAGGTACGATGCTGAAAAGCAGTGTGTGATGTGGGGGAAGTCTTTCTACTTGGATGTGCGAGGTGCAGGCGATGTTGCCTGGGTCCCTGTTGGGAAAGGCAAAATATTTCGCTGGCTTCTTTGCCAATCCTCAGGTTCGGCTGCGCCCATTAAAAGCTGGGCCCAAGTTTGCTTGGAAGAGATCTTGGGTCAGTGGGAAGATGATCGAGAGACAGTCTATACTGTTAGCCTGGATGAGTCTCTGAGCTCGTGCAGTGTTAAGACTCAAAGGCCAGATGGTGAGAGCCGCTACTCAGAAGCCCTGCTGACTGCTGAGAATAGTTCCAAGCGGATTTGGTGGGCTTCTGCTTACTTTGCCGATCTTCAAGAACGGAACAAGGAGATCCTTTGGATGCCCACAAAGCCTGGCAAGCGCACCTTCAAATGGCACCGATACGATTGGTGTTGACAAAAGTGTGACCTCCAACGTTATTATATATATATATATATATAGTCCTACGTCCTAGGCCTGTGTCAGGTTTCTTCTAGGGCACGTCAATGTCAGGCTTTTGCTGCTTGCATAAATATGAATGACACATTTGAATAGGGATTCAGAGGAATACTTGCACTTTATTGCTGTGGCTCGAGCCTGGCGTGGAGGGCACAATTTCTACGCAATGAACAAGGTCTGGAATCTGAGAAGGGCACTGTTTTTGGGAAGTCTTCGAGAACGATACTTTATTGATGTAGAGAAGGGGTTGGCCAGTGAATCGACTCTGTAGGTTAGCACATTGATCAATGCCATCATAATTCCACTCATATGTGTATACATATATATATATAAATCCATATTCTTATTAGGTCTCATCCTGGGCAGTCGATCGCCTCTCGCCCGTCAATCAATTCCGCTGCAATTGCATTAGCTGTCAACAGTCTATCCTCACAGTTGAGTATATTTCATGTGAGTGAGCATAACAAGCCTGGTTGCAAGCGCAATGCGGGGATGCTTATGAGCTGGACTTTGCCACCTCAAAAGTACAACTTTTTGATTTTGCTCTACTAGGAGCAAGGACGCTACTAGGGGCTCCTGGCCTTACTACTAGGAGCAATGTTTGCTACTAGGAGCAAAGGGCATCGCTACTAGGAGCAAGGACGCTATTGCTGGGGGATTTGATGCCCATGTCAATCATACCATATTTGGTTGTTTTCAGCTATGCCTGTGCCAGTGGAAAGCAACAAGTATTACAGCCAGGTCAAGCAGGCAACATGTAAAGACACAGATCAAGTATGATGAACTTAGAAGTACGAATGCTACAACTCAGAGAAAGACAATAATTGAATAACCTTTTTTTGTGTCCTCTATTCATTGGTCGCAGCGGGAATGGGAAGCCCTTTCCAGGGGTGGATTGCATAATGTTTTAGCAGTCTCCCAAAATTCATCGGATTTGTCCTTTTCCTGGGGCCCAACCAACTTCATCATACAAGTCTTTATCCCATAGAAAACGGCACCTGGGCCACCCAAAACAGATGATTGTTTTCTAAGACTTGGTGAAGCACTTTTTTTGTTTTTTGCTTCTAGGTTTTATTTGAACAGAATACATAATGTTGTATTTTTCTGGGGTTGTGACGTGGCTGAGGTTAATGAGGTTAATAAGGTGTCAGCATTTCACGCAGCTTCGTGACTAGCAGCAAGCCAGAAGCCTGATTGCCCGAACTTTGTGAGTGATATCTTGAATTTGAGCAGCAGACTATCAACATCATCCCGTTCATTGCAACAACCCGCCAAGATACTTTGCACCAACCGGCTTTGATCGGATAGCTGACCTTTGTAGAAACGTGTAAGGAACCTGTAAAACATTGTTGAGGCCCGCAGGCCCGCTTGGTCCGGAGTAACACCAGTGGCCAGGATCTGTTGGATGATTCCTTTTAACACACGCTTTTACTCTTGATAGTGCTGAGAATGCAACGATGCAGAATTCTTTGAACGCATCACCAGCACGACGTGGACCATTAAAGACAGAAGACTGAAAACACTTGGTTTGACTAGGCGGTCAGGCTGTCTTTTGCCAAATTTCTTCTATTAGTGTAGGGAGTGGCAAATCTCAAAATTCCATTTTGAGTGAAGTGTTCGCATGTGTGAAATTTCTGTGGAGGTGATTTCAGGCTACTTTGATAGCGCCCACCGTGGGCTCCAACGACAACAGCAGGCCATTTGGGAGCAATGCCAGGTCCCAAATGTGACACTTGAAGACGCTATGCAAACAAGTCTCGAATTGCATCTGAATCTACGAACCAAATCATCAGTGCGAGCACTTCTTCAAGGACGCCCTCAGGCGGGAGAGCTTCCTTGAAGAAGCGCGAGCTTTTGCATCTTGTAGGTAGTAGCTTAAGTAGCTAGGAGCGAACTTGTCCCTTAATTCAGTAGGCGCGTACTTTAAGTAAGGAGGCAGGGGGCGTCCACGGGCTTAAAAGAAGGGGCTGCATTTTGTATGGTGACGTCTTGTCGGCCAGGGCGACCGGATCTCTGGCTCTGGTTCTGCGGTGCGCTCGATGCAGTTTTAAATGCATCTAATTTCCCAAGTTTGAATTATATATATATATAGATACAAGTATTAATTCAGCAAGAGATAATTAAGTTCTGTTCCCACTGACAGACAGTACAGTTCATTTTGGAGCCTGCGTGGACGAGAAGAGCAGACCTTGATGCCAGCTTAGGTGCAGTTGCCTCCCTTGCGACATGAAGAGTCCTCGAACGAACTCTCCAAGGAGGCAAACTGGTGCACAGTTTTGCAAGCATTCTGTAGATTCTGGCACCACCAAATCCTCCACCGAACATCCCGGGCATTCGAGCTTTTGCTTGGCAGGTCCATTCAAAGAGCTTTGGTTCATTGGTGGAGTTCACCTCTGAGCAGGTGCGGAGTTCAACATCATAGGTTGTGACTTGTATGGTGCCAGCATGGTCAAACTTTGTTGCTTTGGGCTTTTTGTCGACTTTTTGGCTCAAGCCACAAGCAAGGAGGGCTCGTTGTCTTCTTTGGCATTTGGTATATTTAGAGCCATGAAAAGATCCTTGCTGCGGGCTGCTCAGCCATTGAAGCTCTACCAGTATGCAATTTGCCCCTTTTGCAACAAGACAAAGGCCGCACTAGATTTTCTGAAAGTTCCATACCAGTCAGTGGAAGTGGATCCTTTGACAAGATCGCAGATCAAGTTCTCCAAGGACTACAAGAAGGTGCCCATCGCTGTGTTTGCAGATGGGACTGTGGTTGGTGACTCGACAAAGATTGTCGACAAGGTTGCTGGCTCAGAGGGGACTCTGGCAAGTGCGGAAGTGGATGGGAGCCACTTCTTAAGCAGTGAGGCTCGACGCTGGAACTCTTGGTGTGATGAAAAGTTTGCTGTTTGCGTGTACCCAAACATTACGCGTAGTGTGTCCGAGTGCTGGACCGCTTTGGGTTACTTGCAAAAGTGCCCGGAATTCTCCCAATCGCGTGCTGTGGCGACTCGCGCACTGGGTGCACTAGGCATGGCAGCTGCTCACGGCAAGATCAAAAAGAAGTACAAGATGGACGATGAGCGTGATGCTTTGTTCGCGGCTGTTGATACATGGACCAGCGAAGTTGGCAGCAAATCTTTTCGTGGTGGCGATAAGCCGGACCTTTCTGACCTGGCTGTTTTTGGTTGTATTCGAGGGCTATCAGATCTTCCACTTTTCGCTGAGATGACTGAACACAAGGCATTTGGCCCTTGGTTCAAGCGAGTGGCAGAGGTTGTCCAGGCAAAGCTTGTACGCTGAGTATGCCGACACTGAAAAACGTCAAGGATTCCATCGGGGTGAGTTTTGATTTATGTACTATTTAGGTTGGAGGCCATTGCTAGTAGGTTGGAGGCCGTCGCTAGTAGGTTCCTTTGCTTTCAGGTTGGAGGCCATCCCTAGTAGGTGACGAACACGCTCCCTATCCTTCATCACTCTATGGAGGTTCAGATGGGTGTCCAGTACGACAAATACCAGCAGGCTGGTGGGGTAGCAAAGCCATGCCACTGGAGTCCCCTCTCTTGGGTGGTGGCTTGGTAAATGCAATAGCATCGAGGAAGCTTGAAGGAACAGTTCCCGGATTTTGGACTCTTTTGCAAGACTTGCAATTGAACCTTCGAAGCCTGTTGACCGAAACCAACCTCAAAGCAGACTTTGTTTGATCTGAAAGCACAACAAAAAGTAAATAGACACCACCCTGCCACTTGCATCACACTGGGTAGACTCTAAGGTAGACAGTTCCCAAAGAATGCAACACACCCCTTTGCAAAGGTCTTCAATATGGTCAATGGGCATGAATAGGTGTGTTTGACGGTGAGGAGTTTGCTTGAAGCCGCCTTTCATTTTCTGGGCGAAGTGGAATATCAATCTTTGACTTGAGATTTTGATTTCTTGCCAATCGTTTGTGTGGAAGGTGCTCCAAGGCAACGCCAAGCTGATGAAGCAGCTCCGAGACATACAGGTCCGACTACCTCATTCTGACACTCCCTGTGCAGCAAGAATTGTTTAGCGTGAACCACTTTTACAACTAATGAATCAACAGAACTCCAGACCAAGCTTGAGACTATAATAATCCTGGAGTATATATAGATAGAATGGACGAATTTTCAAAAACATCACTCCTCAAAACCGGCTCTTCCAGATAGAATATATAATATGATTGTAGGTGCTTGTCACAAATCTACTCCAGGACTCCAGGACCTAATTTTTCTTTCCTTTCCCTACACAGTTTCCTTTCCTTTTCCTTTGTTTTCATTTTCCTTTTCTGTTCTTCTTATTTTTCCTTTTCTTTCCTTTTTCCTTTCTTCTGTCCTTTTTCTTTTCTGTTTCATTTTCCTTGTTCTTTTCCTTTTCCTTTCCTTTTCTTGGTCCTTTTCCTTTTTCTTTGATTTTTCTGTGACTTTTTACTTTTTCTTTTCATGTTCCTTGTATTTTTCCTTTTGTTATTGTTTACTTTTACTTTTTCTTTTCCTTATCTAGTTTCCTTTTGCTGTTCTTTTCCTTTTATATATCTTTTCTTTTTCAATTCGTTGTCTGTTTCATTTTCCTTTTCTTTTCTTTTTCCTTTTACTTTTGTCTTTTCTTTACAGTACTATTATGTATTTTCCTTTCCTTTTCTTTGTCCTTTTCCTTTTCTGTTTCCTTTTTCTTTTCTGTTCTTTGTTTTTTTTCCTTTTGTTTTTCTGTTTCCTTTTACTTTTCTTTTTCCCTTTCCTTTTCCTTTTCCATTCCGTTTCTTTTTCCAGGAAAAACGAAAGACACGCAATAGGAAAAAGGAAGGAAAAGGCAAAGAGAAAGTAAAGGGAAAAGAACAGTAAAAAATAGAAACAACAGGAAAAGGACAAGAAAAGTAAACGGATAAAAGACTAGGAAAAGGAAAAGAAAAGGAATAGGACAAAGATAAAGAAAAGGACAAGCAAAGTAAGCGAGAAAGAACAGTCAAAGGAACATAAGATATATAATATATATATATACACATAAAAGAAAAAAGAAAAAGGCCACAGAAAAAGGACAAGGACACAGAAAAGGACAAGACAAGTAAAAGGAACAGACAAAGAAATCAAAAAAAGGAAAACGGACGAATAAAGGAAAAGAAACATAAAGGAAAAGACAGGAAAAGGAACAGGCAAATAAAAGGAGCAACAGTCAAAGGAAGATGAAAAAGAAAATTCAGGAAAGGAACACTTAGATAATACACATAGGAACAGAACATGAAAAAACAAATGAGCAAATACAGGAATGGGAGGAGTTGATAAGAATCTTATCACTATATCACGAAAGCCAGCCGATAGGCAAGGCTTGAGTTTTTAGGGTGAACGAAGTGAATAAAGGGAGTGGGGGGGGTGGTCGCGCAGAGGCAACTTTTGGGAGGTCGAACCTTGAGCGTGGTGGGGGAGAGCGTTCAAAAGTAGGGTCAGGAAAGCATCGAAAAAGTGGTTTGGTGATGCAAGTGATGTAAATGACGCCCAGTAGTGCATCATTACCATCATGAAGGGGTCTGGAGACAATTTTTCTAGTCCTGAGCAGGGAATAGGGACTGTGTAGCTCTGATCATACCAAGAGGGACCAAGCAACAAAGAGTGAACGCTCTGGGAGCGAACGATGTGAGTATGTCCAGTTGGGCGAGGGTGAACTCAAGCCGGGACACGCGGAAGCGTTCAACACGATGTCCAAAACACTTACCACAGCAACAGAAAGGATGTCCTTCGGGCATTCATTATGTATCTCTGTACGGAGTCTGATTGTTTTGCGCAGCTCTGAGGTTTCGTAGCGAGCAAGCAAGGGGCGTTTGGTGGCAGCAACTCTCTGACTCTCTGTGGCCACGTGTGGAAGACTGAAGCACAATGCCCGAAATATGGCCGACAACAGCGAAGAAATAGTATTTCGGGCATCGCTGTTTTTTTCGTGTTGGCTCACGTATTGCTACTTCTCAGTTAACTACCTGCAGGTCCTTTGCAGTTCCTTGCACCTTCACCGACGTCTATTTTTACATGGACTCCTAAACAGACCACCAAACAGGGACGCTCCAGAGAGCACCGCACCAGGAAAATCGAGAAAGCCTAAAACATTCAACACCTCATGCTGTGCTCCGATCTTGATCTACTCCAAGTTGATACAAGCTCCACGAAAGCTACAGGCATTCAACAATAAGTCCGCCGGCTCCGCTATTTTTTCCTCCCAGTCTTGCACTACCATATTGGTCTCTCGCTGGCTTTCGTCCTCTCCTTTCTCAGGTTCTATCTATAGGGTCAGCCTTCATAAAATGAAAGGGATGTCAAAAACCCTGAATTAAAAAACACACACGCTACGAAAGTAGATTCTATCTACTCCAGGATGACTATAGTCGTTGATGTGTTTCTGGGAGGTCCCTTTTCGTGCAAATACGTTCTGAGTTGATTTTAAGATTGTTTTATGTATTCCCCAGCGATGTGACTTAAAAGCTTGTGCAGTTGATGCTATGGACATAATTTGAATCGTTTTGTCAGAAATAGATCAACGCTACGAAGCAGCAGTGCGCAGGAGCAGTTGGCGATCACTTCTGCCAAAAAGGAAGCATTCAGAGCCCAGGTGGGAAGCCATTGACAGAGTGGCAAAGAAGGTCCAAATCACGAAAGCTAGCGAAGCTAGCTGGAGTTACTCTTGCGATAGCAAGGTTTCTTTCGACCGGGTGCAAATCCTAACCCCTGATTTTTCAGGTCGAAGACCCCCCCCCCCC
>CAXAMN010013335.1:55174-107016 GCA_963970005.1 Durusdinium trenchii
TTTGGCAACGCAAGCCCTCGGAGGCAGAAAGGCGGAGGCAAGTTCTCAAGCAAGTCTTCCTACAAAGGAGGAAAAGGACGCAGTTGGCAAAGATCTGCGTACATTGTTGAAGATGATTCATGGGATTATGAAGATTCCTATGAGCCAGAAGCAGAGGACGACTATGAGCATGAAGCTTACGTCGCAGCAGATGACGAAGAACCAGAAGACGAAGAACATGAAGACTATGTCGAGGATCCTGAAGTTGCCACAGCGTTGATGGCAATGGGAGAATGTGACGATGAAGAAAACGATGTCTCAGAAGAACTGGGCAGCGCGGCCCAGCACCAGATGATGGCCTTTGTCGTAACTGACCAGTTGAAAGGCAAGAGCAAAGGCAAAGGCAAAGGCTCAGGAAAGAAAGGTGGAAAGAGCAAAGGAAAAGGCAAGTATGTGTTCAGGACACAGTTGAGCGTGCAAGACAGAATTGCACGTCTAGCAAAGTTGAAGTCAGTGTCCAAATGCTTGCGTTGTGGAGGAAAAGGACATTGGGCAGGAGACCCTGCTTGCAAGTTCCCCAAGCAGAACGACAAGTCCCCCGGAGGAACGTCGTCAACGAGCAAAGCCACAGCCTATTTCGCATTAAGTGATGATGAGTCTTCTGTTGAAGATGAATACATGTGTGTTGATGTCAGTGGCCAAACTGTCGAAAGTGGTACGTGCTACATGGCATACAAGATGTCCCCAAAGAAGAAGCTTGAGTTTGACCCGTCAGATCGTGCATCCATGTCGTCAGGAGTAACCAGCAGTCCACCGTCTAGCTTTTCGATGGTCGAGCCAAATGTCCGTCGATCGCCGCAGAAGTCTCCGCCGGTCATGCGTAGGAAGAAGGACATGGAGCAAGACTTGTTGCCTGAAGGTTCACAAAATGTCTTCGTGTTTGGTCAGCACCAAGGTTTGACATATCATGAAGTGTTGTTCAAGTACCCTGGATACTATCAGTGGGGATCAGGCATTTCGCACCCTTCGCGCTGCTTGGCAGATTTTCTGACCTGGGTGACCACGTATTACGAAGTCAGCCAGGACGGAGACGTGAACCTGAGAGAGCATCCCTTGACAGATGTGCCAGTAGAGGCAATTCGACGTACTGGAGACAAAAGTGCCAAAGGGAAACCACCAAACCCCCCACTAGAGGAACCATGTCGTCGTTGCACCAGATTCACATTTCAAGGTTCAAACGCGTATGTTGAGAACAAGACATGCCTTGACTGCGGAAAGAATGAGAGAAAGAAGAAAGAGAGCAAACCCTCTGCCGATCCCGCAAAGTGCAAGCATGAGGTCACGGATCGTCGGGGTAGTTCGAAGACCACGTCCCGTTGGTACTGCAAGTTGTGCGGAACTACAGTCGACGAGATGCCCCGAGAAGAGGCGCGCAAGAGAGAGGCAATGGCAAAGAGTGTGGTAGGCATGCGCACCAATGCATTCGACGCGACAGCATCCATGATTGAGAATGAAATCAACGATGCACGCATGTCAGCTGAAGGAACCCTAGAGGTCATGGAGATGTTTCGACAAGAGGTTGAGTGTGAGTTAGAATTTGGAGAACCTGTGAGGGTTGGCATCCTGTTCGAGATCCTTGCCAATGCCGTGGAAGTCGTCAGAGAGGCCGCCCCGGAAACTTGCTACATGGGACCCTTGTCGGATCTCAATGAAGCCACAATTGAAAACACACTTCGTCTTGTTGACAGCATGGAAGACCCTGGAGTCTGGGCTGTGTTGGATGAAGGATGTAATGCAACTGTTTGTGGACAAGCGTGGATCCAAAACGCAAAAGACAAGTATGCACGTCTTGTGTATGATGTAGCTGATTTGCAGTGTGACAGTGTGACTCAAAAGCTTTTCGAGGACTCGCCGGAGATACCAAGACTTTGGGCAAGTGTCGAATTCCATTTGCCTTGACCTTTTTGGACCCCGAGACGAAACTTCCGGGAGTCATGGAAACGCATGTTGTCGATGGGAAGATCCCCTTGCTTTTGTCACAGCATGCTCAAGCTGCATTGCATTTCACGAAGTCTATGGGTGATGCCAAGTGTTATGTAGGAAATGCAGAACTTGAACTGTGCAGAGCTAGGAACTCAGGACTCCTATGCGTGAACCTCTCAGAAGGTCTCAAGAGCCTAAAGTCCAAGAGACTTCCAAAGCAACTTCGAGAACTTAAGAACACGGATTATGGCATGAGCTTCAACAATCGTCCATCAGATCAACTGACAGCATTCATGGCTGACGAAGAGCGCCCAACCAGAGGCACTTTCACGCTGGGTGATCCTGCTTGCGTGCATATCCTGATGTGTGGAAAGGAGTTCCATGGCCAAATTGCGAGCTTCGACCGCAGCAAGAGCCTGACTATGTTGGGGCCTATTCTGGCACAGTTTGACCCCGGGAGGCGATTGTTAGTATTCGACTGCATGGGATTTGGAGATCCTCAACACGACCCGCAGTTGCGAGCCCATGTTGGTACACATCCTGAAATCATTCGAGGGATGACTGGCAGTGAGAAGACGATGGAAGCATTGCTATATGGACTTCATCATCTGAAGGTATGTCATGAAAAGGGGCAACAACTGGCAGTCATAGCCTATTGCAGGCGAAACAGACACAGATCTGTATCCTTCGGTTGGTTGTTGGCAACGGCATTCAGCAAGCTATGGCCAAGAGCTCACTTGACCTTGACACATTCCAACCAGGAACATTCATGGAGCCAGATGAGTGGCACATGCAAGGGGAAATGTGCCATGTGCACCCATGAGTCGCATGATGCTTTGGAAGCAGCTTTGAGGTCGAGGGACTATGTCTTGAAGCAGTTCGGCTTGAAGGCAGCTCCGACATACAGCCATGTTGGTCAGGTCGTGTTTGATTCTGAAGCTGAGGCCCGAGAGAGCGAGAGGAGGACTCAAGCTCCTGTTGATGCCCGTGCGTTGCCACCACCGCCGTGTCCAAAGAAACCACCACTCATTCGCCCCGCGGTAGTGAAGGCCAGCTCAGCAAAAGCATCAGCCCCCGTGCCAAAGGGGACACATACCATGTCTCATAGAGGACCAGGATCCGTGAGGCCAGCGCCACCAGATCCACCGCTCGCTGCAGCAACACCAAAGGCACCAGCACCCGAGGCACCAGCACGTGAAGAAGATGAGAGTCGATACAATGAAGATGCTGAACTCCGTCGTCGTGACAAGGCCGAGACCTCCAGGCAGGCAGAACCAAGGGGTGAATCAGTGGCAACGAGCCAGCCTGATGCTGCGACGCAGGCCTTGCTACAGACTGTTGAGTTGCTGACGCAGCAAGTGAAGCACACGCAGGAACGTGAGCATGAGAGGAGGCGATCGCGTTCAAGGGACCGTCGCCGGAGGGAGCGATCAGACAGCCGGGAGTACTACCGTGGAAGGAGGCGTGACGACAGCAGAGAGTACCGGCGCGGAAGAAGCAGGAGTTTGTCGCGGAGAAGGTCGCCTTCATTTGGTCGCATCCCAACGCCACCGAAGCTGATCCCGAGAGAGCCGGAAGGACCGCCGCCTAGATGGCATTACTATAGATCAGGCCGTGGAACCAGTCGTGACTCGGAACAGTCGGCTTGGCAAGAACGTCGATATGTGTCTTCATCGGAGCGCCCAGGAGCATCGCATTTCCCGAGGGCCACAGGAGCATGGCCATCGCATCTCGAATTCCCTACAGTGGAAGGCGATGGACCGTGGAATGGTCGAGTGAACCTCGAACACATGCCGCTTGAATTGCTTGACAGAATCTGGGATTCAGTGCCAGATTTGGGAATGAAGGCCTCGCGTTGCGCCCTTCGCTGGGGGGGGGGCCCTTCTTCCCTGGTTCCACGTCACTCACCAGCAAGGAGATTGCCAAGTCGAACCACGAGCTCAACGTGAAGATTGTTGTCCAACACGAAACCTATGATCATGGTAAGCGCTCTGCGAAGCCCAGCAGAGCGTACTACACCGACTACATGAAGGATGATGGTTGGCAGGCGTCGAGTTTTGAGCATGTTGAAGGCCAGTGGGAGATGACATTGTTGAGAGGCAACCTGGAGAACCAGCCACTTGAGCTTGACTGGTATGTCAAGGGCAGGATCTTGATCTTCTCACCTCCATTTGCGAGACCTGAAGAACACGAAGATGTCGAGGAGGAAGAAGAAGAGCCCGCAGGAGGCGATGATCAAGAAGATGGCAATGATGGCCAGGAACCACCTGGTGAGGATGGAGATGATGGAGACGGACCGAGCGGAGGACCCTCAAAGCGCAACAAGGTTGTTGAATTGGCACTTCAAGGAAGTGACTTGCAGATCACCTTCAAGAGTGATTGGATTGACTGGAGCGATTTGGCAGTTGTGACGTTTAGCGACGCAAGTTTCGCAAATGAAGAGGGCTTTAAGAGTCAGCAAGGCCGCATTCACTACATAACGAATGCGAGCAGCCTCAAGGAAGGCAGTCGCAAAATGCATCTGATCAGCTTTGGTTCAACTACCCTCAAAAGGGTGTGTCGTGCTACATTGCAAGCAGAAGCATATGCTCTGCAAACTGCAGTTGAACATGGAGATCGTCTACGATGTCTGATCTGTGAGTTGACCGGACGACTTGATGACTTCAAGAACTGGCACGAGGAAACTCAGAGACGAATGGCACATGTGTATTACACCGATTGCAGGAGCTTATCGGACCATTTACTGGCAGAGGTTCCAAGAAAAGTACAAGACAAAAGGCTTGGCATAGAACTTGCTGCTTTGAGGCAAGGAGTGTGGACTGTGAATGGCGAGAAAACATCGGAGATCTACAGTCCCTATGGTGACCACCTGAGGTGGATTGAGACATCGAAGCAATTGGCAGACCCGCTAACCAAGAGCATGAGGCCGGACTACCTCCTCAAGACACTAGAGAGTGGCCTTGTCAATGTCGAGAACAGTGGCGCGTGCGAGAAGGGAGCCAAGAAGAAAGATGAAGAAGTCTCACCTGACTTGTTTTGAGAATTCGACATGGAATGGCATGGTTTACGGCCCCACGGGGAATAGAGTTGCTTGGCTGCCTTTGTACAAATCTGAACTGTAAAGCCCTCAACACACCTGTAGATAAGACGGGTGTGAATTTCACCGATTGTAGCCAGGGTGTATTGCGTACAGTTGATGCACCGTCGCTGGTGTTTCGGCTGAACAGGGCCCTTGAGCTGATTCGCTGCTGCGAAAAGGAACTGTGCGAGATTCAAACTTGTGTTTTTTGTTTACAACAAGACTTGCAAGAAGTCTTGTTGTGCTGCAACACCTTGTTTCTATTTGGTTTGCAGTACCAAAGAGGCTGTTTGAAATTCCCATGCAGGTTCAGGCCCGAAGTCCTATATAAGTTTGGTTTTGCTTCCGGGTGACAGGAAGACGATGCACCAATAATGGGCATGTCAAGTGGCACAGACCCATTTGAGACGTCCAAGCATCTAAGATGCGCAGAAAATTAACGCAAGCTGCGCGAGCGAATCTTGTGAGTTCGTACACGGAATGTAAAGCAGCGCATGATGACTTCTCAAATGGCCCAAACTTTTTATTAATAGCGCCAGGTTAATTTTTCCTGCTTGGTGAGCTTAAAATGTTTGTTGGCAATAAGACCTAGAATCTATGTTGGCATGTTTGGGCCATGTATTTGTGCGAGGCTTGTATGTATGTACCTACGTACGTACGGCATACATACATACCTGATTTGAGACATGGACCCTCATAAACATGAGCGGTACCCTGACCACTTTTGGCTCAAGTAAATAGGAGCGTTGCTACTTTCTGTTCATGGTAGCGGAGCGCTCGGTGCGACTCCGGTAGATGTTCACCCTTTGGGAAACCCTTCGGACTCGTTTGTGCCAGCGAAGGGATACCTGGGACATCATCTTCAAGACCTGATCGCGAGTCAGGCATTCAGGCAATGGCTGTTGAATTCTCGACCGGGAGCAACTGACCAGTGATGGCCACCCTCGAGCAGATCGCGGCCCAGGTTGTGACCTTGAGGCAAGAGTTGAATGAGAGTTGAAGGAGAGAAGAGGACTTGAACAATAGGCTTCAGGCGGTTCAGAGTACAGGGGCTAAGCGGGCCCATCCTGGAAGCGTCCAAGAAGCAAGATAAGAAGTTGACTCTGGTAGACAACCGCGGTTTGGCAAAGCCAAGCAACTTTGATGGCAACTTGGACTTCCTCCAATGGAAGATCCGGTTGGAAGCTTTTGTTGAGTCCGTTCACGGTGACTTCGTCCAAGCGATTTCTTGGGCAGAAGACGAAACAGATCCAATCAGCAACGCGTCCATGAATGCCGAGTTTGGTGAGACTACTCCGGCACAGGAGACAATGCCAGACCTGGAATCAAAAGATGCACAGCTTTACGCTGTTCTCCAAACCCTCTGCGAGAAAGAGGCATTCACGCTCGTAAGAAGCGCAGGCAAGAGTAAAGGCTTAGAAGCTTGGAGGCGATCGTGCAAGCGGTTTGACCCTTCAACTGGAGGTCGCCGCAGGGCACTGCTTCGTTCGGTGTTGAGTCCGAACCGTTGCAACAAAGTTGAAGAGTTGAGCGCAGTTGCCGAGAACTGGGATCAGGTTCGGCAATACGAGAATCGGCGAAAGGCCGATGGCTCGAGACCAACTTAATGAGGACATTAAGATCTCCATCTTGGAGTTCTATTTGTCCGGTTGAGGTTGAACGACGTCTTCAACTCAACCAAGCGCGCTTTGCAGACTACCTTGAAGCCCAGAAGGAACTCTCCACGTACTTGGAGACACGCATTGGACTGCTCAAGTCCGGTGGTGGTGGTCATTCCAGTTCGGACTACAATGGACACAGGCGCGCTTGCAGGCGGAGACAAGAAGAATGCCACGTGCCATAACTGTGGTAAGCCCGGACACTACAAATCCCAGTGTTGGGCTCCCGGCGGAGGTGACAGAGACAGAGACAGACACAGACACAGACAGAGACAGAGACAGAGACACAGACAGACAGACCGACAGACAGACAGAAAGAAAGAAAGAAAAGACAGATAGAAAGATAGAAAGATATATAGAAAGATAGAAAGCAAGAAAGAAAGGGATCCCTAAACAAGGCAAAGGACCGAAGGGCAGTCCGCTCTCCGGACCAAAGGGTTCGAAAGGTTCTCCGAAAGGCAAGGGAGGAAGCAAAGGAGGAGGCGAGAAAGGAGGAAAGAAAGGAAACGGAAAAGGACAAGGCAAAGGAGGAAAAGCCATAGGAAATGTTGAGGCTGAGAAGGTACCAGAAGGTGAGGAGCAGGCTGGATCGTGGGACGCCGCGGGTTGGGAGGAAGGGGACTCGGGTTGGTACGGCGACTGGACCAAAGAGCCGGGCTCAAACCCAGAAGGCAATTCGTTCGTCTGGTGTTGGGAGCACTTCATCGCGCCCGATCCAATGTGGGCAGCAAGCGACAGACAGTTCCCAAGAAGGAGGCTCAGAAGCTGTCGACCTTCGAAGAGGTTCATCTTGACATGGATCTCAAGGCTGCCATGAAACGGCGGCTGACGGCCGAACATCAGGGCAGATCCCCACTTGCTGACTCCGGAGCTGGATCCTCTGAGATCGGTGAGTCGATGTGATGACGCGGCTGATCGAAGAGAACTACAAGTTGCGTGATCAGCTCAGGCGCCAGGAAGAAAAAGAGACCTGTGATCGACGTGACTCGCGGGAACCATGGAAGGGGCGTTTGCGATCGCCGAAACGCGGCCGTTCGCCCAAGAAGAAGGCCAAGGGCGAATCCACCGACGAGGAGGAGGAGCGCATCCTCCGAGAGAACAAACGCCGCGAAAGGAGCGAGTGCACCGCCGAGAGCAGGAAGGAATTCCTCAAGCTCGCGGACAAGACCGCATACCCCAAGTCAGCGCTGCCGAGGCGAGCGCGTTCCGCCAAGGCGGAGAGGCGTACGCGGAAGGGGAGAGTTCCTAAGAAGCCGGACAAGTGCCGCATGGTGTGCCAGCCCCTCCCGGGGTGAAGTCGATGGAATCCCCGGAGGAGCGAGAGCGAGGCCATCGAAGGTGAAGGCCAAGGCAGAGGCCCCGGATGCCAAGTCGGATGCAAGACCGGCGAACTCCGGATTCAACTCGGGATGCTTTGAGGCGCGCTGGCATCGAACCTGCCTCTCCCAAAAGATCGAGGCTGAAGAGGACCCGGACAAGAAGGCTGAGCCTCAGCTGGAGAAGCAGAAGAAGGAGCTCCAGCGTGATACGCCTCGCCAGTCGATCAAGATCACCGAGGAGAACCTGCGCGATCAGACCTTCCACGACTCGAGGTACTATGCGGACGTGGCAGCCGGCAAGCCGCGCCACGTCGCCTGGAAGAACGAGAAGGGCCGACGTCGGGCGATTCTGGACCGGCGTAGCGGCTTGGTCGATCGAGTGTCAGAGAAGCTTGAACTTGACGACAATTTGTGGCACTCCAAACAAAGCGCGCCAGGTACTGGCAAGAAGCGCAAGGACCTCGATGGCCTGAAGGCCGATGTGGAGAGCGAGGTTCTGGACGATCGCGCTACAAGACAGCGTCGGCTGAGTCACTGGCGGATGAAGGCGGAGTTGTCCTTCATGGGACGGACGCCAACGGGAGTGCGAAGGTTTTGGAAGGCCGGGTCACAGGCGTTCATCGCACCCTGGCCTCGGGACGAAGGTGGCGCGTCGCCGCCGCATTGCGCTCGGGGCCCGTGGCGGATTGCTGATTTTGCGAAGGATTCACAGGCCGGAAAGTACAAGAAGCATGGAGGAGTGACTCCGGTGCGGATGCGCAATGGAATCTACCTCATGGACTTTTGGATTGCACCCCGGTCAAGTGAAGGCTCTTTTGGCGGGCCTCCCAATCGGGTGTAAGTCCGGAACTCCAGCCGCCGTTGGAAGATGCTCCAGCCGCGTCGGCCGGGGCGCCCGACGAAGAGTTGGGAGAAGAGGTTGGAGAAGAACAGGCGCAGGTGATCGTGAAGCGGTCGCCTGCGGACCCCACCGCTCAGGAAGTACAGGACCATCGCGCAGCTGGGCATGTTGTTCATCGAAGCTGGTGCGCCCACTGCCAAAGGGCCCGAGTAATGGGTCCACGCCATCATCGTGGACAAGCAGCCCAAGATGAAGAGGGTAGGCTTCCGCAAGTTTCACTCGATTACTGCTACACGAACGCATGGCAAGAAAGGGGCAGCGACTCGGATAGCGGCATGTTGCCGTGCTTGATCGTGAAGTGTCACAAGACAGGTCGTTATTGGGGGAACGTGGATCCATCGAAAGGTACAGATATTCTGTAGAGTGGTTGAAGGCTTGCCTTCAATGAGACGGGTTCCAATGAGCTTTGTTTGAAGAGTGACAACGAGCCGGCCATCCTCGCGCTGAAAGGCAAAGTAAAGGGGGTGAGAGATCAAAAACAAAATATTTAGCGTATCAAAAAAATATTCCACACGCATCAATTAAAAAAACTACTGATTCAAAAAAAGAATATTCCAAATAGCAGTAGCAGTAAGAGTAGCAATAGCAGTAGCAGTAGTAGTAGTACAGTCGTAGAGTCGTGTAGTCGTAGTCGTAGTCGTAGTCGTAGTCGTAGTAGTAGTGGTAGTAGTAGTAGTAGTACTACTGTAGTAAGTAGTAAGTAGTAAGTAAGTAGTAAGTAGTAAGTAGTAAGTAGTAAGTAGTAAGTAGTATAGTAAGTAGTAAGTAGTAAGTAGTAAGTAGTAAGTAGTAGGTAGTAGGTAGTAGTAGTCGTAGTAGTAGTCGTAGTAGTGGTAGTAGTAGTCGTAGTAGTGGTAGTAGTAGTAGTAGTAGAGGAAGTAGTAGTAGTAGTAGTAGTAGTAGTGGAGTGAGTAGAAGTAGTGGAGTGAGTAGTAGTAGTAGTAGCAGTAGCAGTAGCAGTAGCAGTAGCAGTAGTAGTAGTAGTAGTAGTAGTAGTAGTAGTAGTGGTAGTGGTAGTGGTAGTGGTAGTAGTAGTGGTAGTAGAGGTAGTAGTGGTAGTAGTAGCAGTGGAAGAAGTGGTAGTAGTAGTAGTAGTGGTAGTGGTAGTGGTAGTGTTAGTGGTAGTAGTGGAGTAGTAGTAGTAGTAGTAGTAGTAGTAGTAGTAGTAGTAGTAGTAGTACTAATAGTAGTAGTAGTAGTAGTAGTAGTAGTAGTAGTGGTAGTGGTAGTGGTAGTGGTAGTGGTAGTAGTAGTAGTAGTAGCAGTAGTAGTAGTAGTAGTAGTAGAAAAACCCGTTCATTTGAGCCCCATGCAGCTGGACTCACGCAACGAGTGCAACAGTGCATAAGCAAGCAATGGATGTGATAACGAAAAACAAAAAACAAAGCGCATATCGAATCCACAAAAGACCAGAGGACCAAGGGACTAGCGGACCAGCCTCAGCGGACCAAGTGACTAGTGGACCAGCGGACTGCAGGGGGCCAGCAGACCAAAGGACCAGCGGACCAAGCAACCACCGGACCAGGACCACAACAGCCACCTACACGACTGGGAATTCCAAGGGAATTTCATCGCGCAACGAATATTTTTTATTGATTCAGTAAATATGTATTGTTGATTCGGTAAATATTTTTTTGATTCGATAAATACTTTTCTTGATACCTATGCCAAGTAAAGGAGGAAAGTAAGGTGAAGATTCACATGGAACCGGTCATCCGTGCATGATGTGGCTGCCACGGCACGCCGCCTATCTTCTGACCCGGTTTCGCATTGGGCCAGATGGAAAGACTCCCTATGAAAGAATCTTCGGAAAGAAGTGGAGGACTCCTTTGGTGAGCTTCGGCGAGCGCATCTTGTTCAGGCCAAGGCCACCGCGTGATGGTCGACGACGTGATCTCGCACCAAGAGTTTCAATGGGGATGTATGTTGGCGCAGGGTTGCGCAACAACGACGTCTTCGTCATGACCGCGAGGCGCCGCGAGGGGAATAGTGAAAGGCGACGCTATCACTCGAAGACCTCCTGAAGATCAGTTCAAGTATGACCACTGGAGTGAACTCCGGGGAGTTCCCTGTTCCCTGGAGACTCCAAGCACGCGAGCCTGGCGAGGTTCGAGTTGACCTGCCAGTCATTGTGGGGCCTATGCGTGACGAGGCCACCAGCATGCAGAAGAGGTGATTCCGAGGAATCTCTGTGTGACGAAGAGTGACGTCGACAGTTCGGTCACGCCCCACTGTGTCCAGGTTGTGAGGCGCAGTTGATGGGAACGGGTCGTAGGGCCCATAACCCGGAGTGCAGGTTCAGGATTGAAAGCGAGCTCATGAAGACCGAAGAAGGAAAGCAGAGGGTTGAAGCTGCAAAAGCTCGGATTGATGCCGGGCGACGCCTAAAGCTCCAAGAGTTGGAGGTGGGGCTGGCGAGCCAGAGGTGGTGGAAGCTGCTAGCGTTCCTGCGTTGGTAGGTGTTCCAGAGCCTGACGCCGAAATGGCCTCGGGAGAAGCTGTTGGAGAACTCGAACGAGTTGCGCGCCGTGAACTCGAAGACCGAGGAGAAGATCCCGGAAGCCCAAAGAAGAAGCAGAAGTCCGACGCCCGCCGGACAAAGCGAAGTTCAGAAGCAGACATTGAGGAGCTGCGTCGTCAGATGCAGGGTGAAGCAGGTGCAGGCGCAGTTGTAGATGATGAAGGGGCAGTGGTGATGGGGCCCAGCCACCAAGAGTTCCAGCAGCTCCAGACGCTTCGCCCGGAGGCAGCGGCGCCATGGATCTAGGACATCTTTCATTTTGTCTTTGTTCTGTTTTGAGAGATGCCCGCAAGAAGGGCAACGTACAGAAGACTGTTTCAGAAATCTTTTCACCGCCAAGAGTTTCAGCGCAAGCCCAATTGGTCGGATTGCGTCCTGGATTCGCAATTGACTCAATTGACCTTGACACCACGCGAGAAGACGGAAGTCATTGGGACTTGAGAAAAGATTCTCACGTTGAAGCATTGCCTGAGAAAGAAAAACCCAAGCTTTTAGGTGGTTCACCTCCTTGTGGACCATTCTCACAGCTCCACAACTTGGTCGACGTTCGGAATCATGTTCCTCAGTCGGTCAGGTCCTTAAAGGCTGCAAGAAGGCTTCTGTGCGCGCCTACCGTGCGCAGATGGACGCAGGCCGCTACTTTTTGCATGAGCATCTGAAAGGAGCGCGCAGCTGGGAGGAGCCAGTCATCAAAGAACTTCGGGACGACCCACGTGTCTACGAAGTTGTTGGGCCCATGTCAGAATACGTGTGACGTGTGGGGCAAGGGCCTGGTGAGGAAAGAAACCAGGTGGTTAACAAACTCGCCGCACTTGGCGAGGACGCTATCTGGCGTATGCTCCAACAGCCAAGTTGGTAAGACTTGGCATCGACGCGTCAACCTCATCAACGGCCGGGCAAGGTCGGCGCAAGTCTACCCGCCACGGTTGGTTCGAGGGATTCTTGAAGCGTTGAGAAACCAACTTGCTGAAGATGGCGAGTTCAGTCAAGCATTGAATTCGCTAGGCGCTGGACCAGTGCCGGATGCCGCTCCAGTCATAGACGAAGAGCAAGAGGTCTTCCTTCCGCTGACGTGACAGTCGCCGGACCAGTCTACGACACCAACGCTGGTGCAGAGTTGGACTTGAAGAAAGTGGCCGCCGCTAGGAAGGAGGAGTTAGAATGGGTTCAACGCCAGTGCATCTACAAGAAGGTGGACGCAGAAGATGCTCGAAAAGCTGGAAAATTTCCAATCACAATGAAATGGGTTGATCGCAACAAGGGCGACAACGAAAGACCCAACTACAGATCTCGCCTTGCTTGTCGTGAGATCAAGAGAGCTCACAACGCAGAGTACATTCCAGAGTACGCAAGCTTTAGCGCAATGCCACCTCTGGAAGATTTGAAGATTTTGCTTTCAATGATGGTCGTGCTGAAGGTTTCCAAGCGTACCGCAAGCCGTTGAAGGTTCGGCTGATTGACGTCATCAGCAGGGCCCATTTTTATGGTCATGCGCGGCGTGAAGTTTTTGTCACCCTCCCCGAAGGTGATCAGGAAGAAGGCAAGGTAGGATTGTTGTTGAAGAGCATGTATGGCACTCGCGATGCAGCCAACATTTGGCAACAATCCCATACATACTGATGTTTTGAGTCGAGCCGGATTCAAAAGATCCGCCGCCCTTCTTTCACGGGAAGTTGGAGGCAAGGCTGTTATAGTCCACGGTGACGACTTTGTCATCGTGGGCGACGATGCAGCGCAGCAGCATGTCGAAAAGTCATTAAGAGAAGCATATGATCTCCGTGTTGACGGAAGTATAGGTGTTGGAGAAGCCAAACAGGAGTTTTGCACCCTGAACCGTCTCGTGCGCTTCGACGAGAGGTTAGGAACCATCTTCTACAAGCCAGATCCAAAACATGCAGAGATCTTGCTGAAGGACCTCAACATGGAGACTTGCAAACCAGTAGTGAAGAGTCCAAACGAAAACTTGACAGCAGAAGCATTGGCGAAGAGGATGGAACTTGATGTTGTTGATCCTCGCCAGATCAGCCAATACCGTTCTCTCATTGTGTGCAGCGTTCCCAGCTCAGGGCCGCCCTGATCTGCAAAGACGGTCAACTGTTTGGCAAGGAAAATGCAAGGTCCAACCGAAGCTGATTTCGGAGACCTCAAACGAGGGAACAATGCGCACGGTGCAAAAGTTCACTCCGCAAAAGCTCAGCGATGTCGTTTCAGTTCACGCAGACTCCGGTTTTGCCGGATGTCTCCTGACTCGCAAGAGTACAACGGGCCTGGTACGCTACTATGGGCGACACTCACTTCGCCGCTCGAGTAACCTACAGTCCACGGTTAGCTTGTCATCAGGTGAGAGCGAGTTTTACGCGTTGGTGAAAGCTGTAGCTTCTGGCATGGCAACCCAGGAGGTGTTCAGAAGTTGGGGCATTACTACAAAAGCTCCACGTTTACACCGACTCGTCAGCAGCGCTTGGAACACGTAACCGCCTTGGACTCGGAAAATCGAGACGCGCCTCGTGTCCAGGTGGGGTGATTTGAGACATGGATCCTCATAAACATGAGCGGTACCCTGACCACTTTTGGCTCAAGTAAATAGGAGCGTTGCTACTTTCTGTTCAATACCATACCATACCATACCGTACCACACCACAAATACAGTAGGGGACTGACAGTTAGACTATGAAACCAAAATACTATTTCCGACTGTCCCAAACCTTGCAAAATCAATAACCCTGAGGATGACCTCGGCAGATAGAATATGGGCAGTTCAGAAACCAGGGGACACATTCTAACTGTCAGTCAAAAACCACCGTGCCTTGCTGAGACAAAGGAAGAGAGACAAGAGAAGACAAGCGTCCTAGGTCAAGAGCATGTGAGCAGTGAAAAGACTGCACCATTTCTACACAGTTTGCCTATCTGCGCACGAAATCACAAACACATCCGACAAACCACCGCTCGACGCAAGAGTCCAATGTTGAGGTGTATTTTCTTGTCGTGAAACCTTACATAACCAATGCAATACACTGCTTCTGCGCCCTGACTGTTGTTGTCCTGCTCGTATGTGCTCACGTGCTAGTGGTTGCTGTGCTGCTTCCGGTTTCCACCTTCATCCTTTTAAGTACCTTGCCTTTGTACAGTACAGTACGCTCATATCTGGTCGTGGTTTTTCCCCAAACAGTTTACTGTGGGGGGTTCGCAATGCTTCAAAGAATGGTCGCCTTGGTGCTGGATGGTCTGGTCGGGTTCCCGGCCGGCTTGTCTCCCACTTCCTTTCATTTGTCTTCCACTTCTTTTCATTTGTCTCCAAGGCTGGGTGCTTGTGGTCGGGATTCCGGCTGGCTTGTCATTCATTTGTTTCCCACTTCTTTTCATTTGTCTCCCACTTCCTTTCATTTGTCTCCCACTTCTTTTCATTTGCCTCCCAGTTCTTTTCATTTGTATGTAACCATGAAATGGTGCAAGGAAACGAAAACGGAACAGAGGTGGCTGGGTATCTTGAGCCTGTGTTTTTTTTAAACATTTTGGCTCAAGATCCCAGCCACCTGATTTGCTCCCTCATTTGTTTTAGGGGCAATCACGCCTAGAAGGCTCTGTGTTGGAGGATCATTGGGGCGACATGGAGAACTATGTCAGCTTTCAACAGGAGGCCGAACGAGCGCAAGACCTATTGGACCAGATGGTTGAGGAGTTGAGATTAGGTTCTCGTGGAGAGAAGTTGTGAGGGACTTCGGCCCGAGCGCAAGGTTGACCAAAGCTGGCTGCGCAAAGCAGAGGGAGGATGGCTCAGTCAAAGCACGGCTGATCTTCGACGGAAGGAGGTCAGGGATCAATGGTATGATAGTGTGCAGAGAACGAGTCAACTTACCAAGAATCAGTGATGTCGCCCGGGGGTTTCAGCAGCTTCTGTCAAACAATGGACAAAGAGCAGCATCAGGAGAGGTGTATGCAGAATTGTTCGCGCTGGATTTCAAAGACGCCTTCAACTTGCTTCAGCTGAGGCAGGATGAGAGGAGTTTGGGGTGGAGTTGGCTGACGCAAAGAGAGACAAGTTGTTGGCAACACTTGAGGAGCTCAGTCGATGCAGGGGAGTCATGCCTTTGCACCTTTTGAGGTATGCCGTCGGTGTGCTTGGTTGGCTGTCGTCGGCAGTTCCAGCAGCGCGCCCATGGCTTTCAATGCTATGGGCAGCGGTGACAGGTGCAAAAGAGCCTGTCAAGGACACCACTCGAAGAAGGAAAGGCCTAGTCTTCGTCCGCCAAGTGGCGAATGCATTGCGGTGGTTGCAAGCATTACTGCATCTGCGTGAAGGATGGGTAGGTCTCTTTAAAATTCACAAATGGAGGCCTTATGCTGCAACCATCATGATTCAGACAGACGCATCGCCGTTCGGCATAGGTGGAATTTTGGTTTGGGCGGGTCAGACCGTGGCTTACTTCGCAGACGAACTTCGAGCGGTCGACTTTGAGCTCTTTGGGTCACAGCGAGGTGACCCAGCATTTCAGTCAGAATATGAACTGTTGGCAGTGCTCGTTGGTTTGCGTGTGTTTCGACAGCTGATTTGGCGCGCTAAAGCAATGCGAGTCATACTGCGAAGTGATAACACTGCAACACTTCATACAGCGCTGCGTTACAAAGCCAGCAGTCCCATCATGGCCCAGCTGGCGGCAGAGATTTGCTTGGAAGTAGAGTTTCAAGGATTGGTCCATGTGATCCCACAGCACCTAGCTGGCGTCCTGAACATCATACCTGACAAGCTCAGTCGCCTGCACACGAAGCAGTTCCCACCACCACTGTTGCGTGTAGAAAGGGTGGCCGTTCCACCTAGAGACAGAACCTTTTACCGAGCCTGGCCTGCGCCTAACTGAGAAAAGATGCTTTGGCGACTCCGTCAGGGAGGGTGATACAAGGGCCAAAGTTTCGAAAGAAGATAGGGTCAGTTTGTGGCAAATTCACAACCCGCGTCTTCTTTTCCCTCGTGTCACTAAGGCTCGGGTATGGGTGGTTTTGCGGATCACCCTTAGGCTTAGTTGGCCACGGTGGCTTGGTTGGTCACCACAGGCTTAGTTGGCCGCGGTGGCTTGGTTGGTCACCACAGGCTTAGTTGGCCGCGGTGGCTTGGTTGGTCACCGCAGGCTTAGTTGGCCGCGGTGGCTTGGTTGGTCACCACAGGCTTGGTTGGCCAAGGTAGCTTGGTCGGTCACCTTGTAGTTGAAAACGGGTTGATAGTGGCCCTTTTCAGCTTCGGCAGGTAGCTTGGAAATAGAGGTTATTTGATTGAAGATGCCGTCACGCTCAAAGACTGGACGCGCAACCCGTTTGGAAAGGGACAAAGAGCTCCTTTTCTTCCGGTTGTGCGTGAGGTGCCCCCAGCGGTGGTTGAAGCTCGAGAGAAATTTGGGCTGCCTAAAGAAAGGTCCAGGTCTAGAGAGAGGAGAGTTGGCGAAAGTCAGCCTTTAATTCGGTTTGCGCGAGAGCAGGAAGACAGATTTTCGTTAGGAGAGACTCGTTTAGTTTTGCACTGTGGTGATGTCTTGACGAAAACAAGACGTGATGCACCATGGACGCCAGATTTGAACAAAGGTCCAGCGCGAGGACGACTGGCGCTCGCAAAGGAGATTTCGAGAGATAGTATTAGAAGGGCAGAAGCCCTGAAGGCTTATGACGCACTAGTCTTCGCAGCTGGCGCAAATTTGGCAAAGGACTCTTTGTTTAGCACTTGGACGAAAGTGAGTCGAGAGCGAGGAGAAGAACCTTTGCCGCTTACACCAGACAAAATTAGAATGAATGTGGCGATTTTGAGATGTTCTGGATACAGGGCGGTCAAGAGCTACGTCTTTGAAGCAAAAGATCGACATGTGAGAGCTGGGTACCCATTCGATTCACAATTGCAGGTGGCAGTACAAGACGCGAAAAGAGTATCTGACCGGGCCCTCGGACCACCTCAAAGGTCAGAAGAAGTCAGACCCAAGGTGTGGGCAGAAATGGTTGCTATGTGTGGTTGTTGGCCGGAAGAAAGCAACGCCAGTCCAGAGGCGCCAAATGCAGGCATCCTGACTTGGCTGGTGGGTACCCTCTTCGTTCTCAGAGAAGTTGAGCTGAGCTCGCTCACCTTGGATGTGGAGTGTGTTCACTTAAACAAGGACAAGTTGGTGGTGACGGTAGCCTTGCCTGTCAGCAAAAGCAACCCAGGCGGCAGAGGAGCCAAAAGATTGGGATGTCTATGCAGTCGAAGTGGAAAAGAGCTGTGCCCTTACCACTTGCTCCAAAGAGTGGTGGAGGCCCAGTGTATCAGGCTGAACGTTGACAACAGGGATAGTATAGGAGGAAAGCGCCCGCTCATTGGCAAGCTCTCATCGCCAGATGAATTCGTTGAAAAGAAAGATATGATCAAGGAAGCTCAAAGGCATGCGGCCATTGCAGAGGGTAAAGGCCTGTTGAATGAGAACCCCGGAGACAAACTTACCGGACATTTCATGAGGCGCAGTGGCATAAAAGAGATGGCCAGGAATGGGTGCGCGTTCACATCTATCCAGTGGTTTGCCAGGCAATCGAGCCAGGTCACCTGGTCTTACATAGAAGAAGCATGGAGCGAAACAGACGCTCATTCGCTGAAGCTCAAGGATGAGGTTGAGTTGGCGGAAAGCGTGGCTTCTTTACTTAGAAAGGCGACGAGACTGGAGGACGCTGAAAAGATTCAGGCGGAGCAGATGAAGGAGAAACTTCAAGTGGATGGGCTCTGGTTTGATGATGACAGAGCGAGAAGTGCAATTCGAGAGGAAGCTAGAAAGGCATTGCTACCTCGGTACATTTTGAATGTCAATTCACAGACAGTGCATACTCCATGCTCCCTTGTTGCCGCCAACGTTGATCCCCGAAGGTGGACCACGAAATGTGGGTGGCCTTGGGTGAACGGAGACTGTCCGCGCATTCTTGTTTACGAAGGTGATACAATCAGCCCAGGAAAGTTGGTGGCTGTGTTGGGCAGGGTTCAACGTTCTCATACGATCCTGCACTTTTAGGTTCTCTGTTCCCACTTTTAACGGTACAAGTGGATGACGCACCAGCTTTACGGAAAACATGCTATGTGAGATTGGGCTGGTTGGGTGGGGGAGTTGTGTAGTGACGTTTCATGTAACCATGAAATGGTGCAAGGAAACGAAAACGGAACAGAGGTGGCTGGGTATCTTGAGCCTGTGTTTTTTCAACATTTTGGCTCAAGATCCCAGCCACCTGATTTGCTCCCTCATTTGTTTTACCCACCCTCTCCACCCTTGGTTGGTCGCCAGGGGTGGCTCCCCGACATGGCCACGGTTCTCTTAGTGGGAGAAACACGGCTGTGTTGGGCAGGGTTCAATGTTATCATACGATCCTGCACTTTTAGGTTCTCTGTTCCCACTTTTAACGGTACAAGTGGATGACACACCAGCTTTACGGAAAACTTGCTATGTGAGATTGGGCTGGTTGGGTGGGGGAGTTGTGTAGTGACGTTTCCTGCCAGGCTGGGTGCTTGTGGTCGGGTTCCCGGCTGGCTTGTCTCCCACTTCCTTTCATTTGTTTCCCGCTTCTTTTCATTTGTCTCCCACTTCCTTTCATTTGTCTCCCACTTCTTTTCATTTGTCTCCCAGTTCTTTTCATTCCCCAAACAGTTTACTGTGGGGGGTTCTCAATGCTTTAAAGAATGGTCGCCTTGGTGCTGGTCTGGTCGGGTTCCCGGCCGGCTTGTCTCCCACTTCCTTTCGTTTGTCTTCCAGTTTTTTTCATTTGTCCCCAAGGCTGGGTGCTTGTGGTTCTTTTCATTTGTCTCCCAGGCTGCTTGTGGTCGGGTTCCCGGCTGGCTTGTCTCCCACTCCCTTTCATTTGTCTCCCACTTCTTTTCACTTGTCTCCCAGTTCTGGCTGGGTGATTGTGGTCGGGTTCCCGGCTGGCTTGTCTCCCACTTCCTTTCATTTGTTTCCCACTTCTTTTCATTTGTCTCCCACTTCTTTTCATTGTCTCCCAGGCTTGTGGTCGGGTTCCCGGCCGCTTCACTTCCTTTCATTTGTCTCCCACTTCTTCTTCCCCACGCAGTTTACTGGTGGTGTCTGCCCTTTTCCACTGGCCACGCAGCGTTTCTATTCATTTGTCCCCGAGGTCTGTGACTTTCTATTCATTTGTCTCCCAGGTCTGTCACTGCTAGTTCCCCCTTTGCCGCTGGCCATGTACCATTTCTATGCATTTGTGTTCCAGGTCTGTCTCTGCTGTTGTCGGCCCTATTCTTGTCTGCCAGGTCTCGCTGCTGGTGTCGGCCCTTTTCCGCTGGCCATGTAGCATTTCTGTTCATTTGTCTCGGAGGTCTGTCACTGCCGCCCTTTTCCGCCTGGCCATGTAGCATTTCTATTCATTTGTCTCCCAGGTCTGTCGCTGCTGGTGTCCGCCCTTTTTTCAGGTCTGTCACTGCTAGGCCGCCCTTTTCCCCTGGCCATGTGCTGCTGGTGTCGGCCCTTTTCCGCTGGCCGCGTAGCATTTCTATTCATTTGTCTCCCAGGTCTGTCCTGCTGGTGTCAGGCCTTTTCCGCTGGCAATGCAACGTGTCTATTAATTTGTCTCCTGGTGGTGTCCGCCCTTTTCCGCTGGCCATGCAGCATTTCTATTCATTTGTCTCTGAGGTCTGTCACTGGTGGTGCTGGTGGTGTCCGCCCTTTTCCGCTGGCGATGCAATATTTCTATTATTTCACAAACAGTGTGACGTTAAATAGGATTTCTCAATTCTTTCTTAAGATGTGTCCGCCCTTTCTGTCACTGCTGGTGTCCGCCCATTTCCGCTGGCCATGCGGCATTTCAATTCGTTTGTCTTTAAAGTGATTCTTTACTTTTGTCTCCCAGGTTCGGTGCCTGCACTGCTGGTGTCCGCCCTTTTCCGGGCATGCAGCATTTCTATTCATTTGTTTCCCATGTGGTTTGTTTACTTTTGTTTTCCAGCTCGGTGCCTGCACTGCTGGCGCCCGCCCATTTCCACTTTCCAGCATTTCTTTTCATTTGTCTCCCAGGTGATTTCTGTACTTTCCCAAACAGGTTACTAATAGGGGTTCTAAATGCTTTCTAAGAATGTCCGCCTTGCTGCCGGACAGCCTGTCCGCCTTCCGTCCGGCTTGTCTCTCTTGGTCTCCCTTCTTGTTGGTCACTGTGTCCCCCGTCTTGTTGGTCACTGTGTCCGCCTTGTCTCCCTTCTGTTTCCTTTTGTCTCCCTTCTTGTCTCCTTTGTGTCCGCCTTGTCTCCCTTCATTCTTTCTTTGTCTCCTCTTATTGATCATTGTGTCCGTCTTGTCGCCCTTCTGTTATCTTTTGTCTCCTTTTTGTTTCCCTCTTCTTGGTCATTGCGTCCGCCTCGTCCCTTCTGTCTCCCTTTGTCTTGTCTCCCTTCTTGTGGGTTACTGTGTCCGCCTTGTCTCCCTTCTGTTTCCTTCTGTCTCCCTTCTTGTTTCCCTTTTTGTTGGTCTTCATTATGTCCGCGTGTCTCCCTTCTGTCTTCCTTTGTCCCCGGTCTTGTCTCCCTCTTGTTTCCTTCTGTCTCCCTCCTTGTTGGCTTGCAATCCTTGCCTTGCAATCCTTTACATGTGTCCTCGCAAGCCTTTGCATTTGTCTCCCTGCAATCCTTTATATTTGTCTCCCTGTGTCTACATTTGTTTGCAAGCTCTGGATTGCTGTTGCCGCCTCTGCCGTGCAATCCTTTGTCTCCCAGCTCTGAACGGCGCAAGCTCTAGTTGCAGAGTGTTCCGTTTTTGAAAAACACAAACTGTTTGGGGTCTACGGTGGTGTAATTTCTTCATTCCCCAAACAGGTTACTGTTTGGAGTTCTCAATGCTTTTAAAGTGTGTCCACCTTGTGTGGACTGCTTTGTCGCCTCGCGGTGCCCACCTTTGGTTTGATATCCTCTCACAGATGCTTAGGATTGGAAGGGAAAGGCGTCGTGCTTTGGCCGCATGATTTTACACTTGTCTCCCACTTGTTTCCCCTTGTCTCCAGTCTCCTGTAGGTGCTTTGGTCGCATGATCTTGCATTTGTCTCCCACTTGTCCCCCACTTGTGCCCCACTGTCTCCTAGTCTCCTGTGGGTGCTTTGGCCGCATGGCAGAAAACAAAACTGAAAGGGAAGAAACTCCAGAGCGCCGACGCAACTTTCGGCGGATTGTGTCTTTAAACATTCAGCGAGGGATTGCTTGTGTTGTTCACAAAATCAGACGCCGCGGCAATGATTTGGCGCCTGACGCCCACATTGCCAATACCAATTCGCAAAATGAGTTTGGGTTTGGACCAAGCGAACTGCGTGGATGTTTTTCCCGCTTGTCTTGCTATCTTTAATTCCCGAAAGCATTGCGAAGGGTTCTTCCGGAAAATCTCTTGAACGCTGACACTTCTACACTTGCACTTACACACTGACACTTCCACACTTGCACTTGATTGAACACTGGCGTTTCCACACTTACACTTGAACACTTACGCTCCCACACTTACACTTACACTTACACTTCTATACGTAGCCCAGTGTAAGTGTAAGAGTGAAAGCGTCCAAGGACAAGTATGCAAGTGTAAGTATCCAAGTGCAAAATATGCAAAGTGCAATCCCAGTCCAAGTATGCAAGTGTGAGTATGGAAAACTTGATGGAAAACTTTCCCGGGAGATGTCCTAATGAAAAACATTTCCCCAAATTGAATTCTCTTTTAAAGGCGGAGGGTGGGACGAACAGCGGTTGAAAATGCAACCCTCTGCGGAGATCGTGCGCGTCGAGTGCGCGAAATGCAGGCGAGAGTGCGATTTGTCCGGTCCCGGGACAACCCTCTGCGGAGATCGTGCGTGTTGAGTGCGCGAAATGCAGGCGAGAATGCGATTTGTCCGGTCCGCGCGCAACCCTCTGCGGAGATCGAGCGTGTCGAGTGCGCGAAATGCAGGCGAGAGTGGGAATTGTCCGGTCCCCGGACAACCCTCTGCGAAGATCGTGCGTGTCGAGTGTGCGAAATGCAGGCGAGAGTGTGATGTGTCCGGTGTGCGCGCAACCCTCTGCGGAGATCGTGCGTGTCGAGTGCGCGAAATGCAGGCGAGAGTGCGATTTGTCCAGCGCGCGCGCAACCTTCTGCGGAGATCGTGCGTGTTGAGTGCGCGAAACGCAGGCGAGAGTGTGTCCGTTGTGCGCGCAACCCTTTGCGGAGATCGTGCGTGTCGAGTGCGCGAGATGCAGGCGAGAGTGCGAATTGTCCGGTCCCCGGACAACCCTTTGCGGAGATCGTGCGTGTCGAGCGCGCGGAATGCAGGCGAGAGTGCGATTTGTCCGGTCCCCGGACAACCCTCTGCGGAGATCGTGCGTGTCGAGTGTGCGAGATGCAGGTGTGCGCGCAACCCTCTGCGGAGATCGTGCGTGTCGAGTGCGCGAAATGCAGGCGAGTGTGCGATTTGTCCAGCGCGCGCGCAACCCTCTGCGGAGATCGTGCGTGTCGAGTGTGCGAAATGCAGACGAGAGTGCAATCTGTCCGGTGCGCGCGCGACCCTCTGCGGAGATCGTGCGTGTCGAGTGCGCGAAATGCAGGCGAGAGTGCGATTTAGGGAGCTGGAAGATGAGAACTGGCGAGTTGCTAGCGCAACTAGATTACGCGGAGCAATCTGTGGAGCTGGAAGCTGAGAACTGGCTTCAGTACGCGGAGCAATGTGTGGAGCTGGAAGCTGAGAACTGGCGACTTTGTAGTACAACTTTAGTACGCGGAGCAAGCTGTGGAGCGGGAAGCTGAGAACTGGCGACTTTCGTACGCGGAGTGTCTGGGGAGCTGGAAGATGAGAACTGGCGACTTGGTAGTGCCACTTGAGTACGCGGAGCAATCTGTGGAGCTGGAAGCTGAGAACTGGCGACTCTGTAGTGCAACTCTAGTACGCGGAGCAGGCCGTGGAGCTGGAAGCTGAGAACTGGCGACTTTGGAGTACAACTTTAGTACGCGGCTGAGTCATCTCTATTCTGTATTTGACGGTGGTTGAATCGCTTTCGCTCCATTGGTCGGTTCCACCTTGTTTTGTCAAAGAACATCGGAGCTCGGCGAATCAGCCTGCCACATGCCCTTTTCCTATGGAAACTTTTGGAAACTTCCGCCGCCGGCTTGCCCGGGAACTACTTGTATGTCATATGTATCTCCCTGGGGAGCTGGAAGAGGAGCAAAGGCTAGTCGCGAGCTGAGCAGAGAGAGGACGCGAAGATATAGGCAATGGCTGCTGCGTGTCACCTCAAGCTACTTGGGCGCGTTTTTGTTGGGGACAGTCGATGAGAAAATGACCAGCGCAGTGGTTGGTGAACTACATCTGAAGTGAAGAAAACGTTACCTTGAGAGTGGTGTGGTTGCCATGCATTGGTTGCCATGCGTTTGTGCATTTTGCATAGCTTACCTTTTGGTGCTCAAAGTGAGATTGCACAAGTCTCCATAGAACTTGGGCCAGCTAGCACCAGATCGTAGGCAGGAACATAAAGCAACTCAACAGCAATGAAGAATGTACTTGCAATAACTTTCAACACACCCCACAAGCTGAAGAATGTACTTGCAATAAGTTTCAACACACCACGCAAGCTTCTCGTAAATAGGCACACTGACCATGGCTGCTCTGGAGGACGGGTTTGTGATTTGTAGGTGTGTTCGGTCTAGAAAAACATATGTGTATAGGTTTCAGTTTGGTTGAGGTTATGGGGTCAAGTGAGGTGTCACTGGTTCGTTTGGGTTGACTGTTGCAAGCGGACTCTGGCAGAGCAGGAGCAAGAGGTTCAGCGCCTGCGAGATGGACACGGCTGGGCGTAGTGCTACTTTGTCAGGTTTTTTTCTTTGAGACAGTCAATTAGACAATGACAAGCATAGTGGTTGGTTAACTACATCCTAGAGAAGCTGTGTCCCAGAGTGAAGGAAAAGTTACCTCTGATCGTATATCGATGGACGCATCTCCTCTGACAGGTCACTGCTTCGACAAACTCGTTGCGTAGCTGCCCCAGCAATTTTCTATTTTCATTCCAGCTCGCTTTTTTCGGTGAGATTTCCTGGACGCGTGCACGCTGCTTCTCAAGGAATGGACACTCTGAGGTGGATGTTACGTCTCAGCAAGGGTCGGGCTCTCAGACAGAAGAGCTGTGTGCTTTACTATTTCCCTTGCTCTCGAAGATGAGCTGAGCTGTCAGGGGTTTGGGAGGCCTGCGAGCTACTTCCTTCCCTATATCTACAGTGAAGAAATTAACCATTTGCCCTTACCAGCAGCTCAAATGCTCACGACGATGAGCTGAGCTGTCACCGCTTGGCCGCTGGTGGGGGGTTTGGGAGGCCTGCGCGCTACTTCGTTCACTATATCTACAGTGAAGACCTTCACCAGCAGCAGACATAGACACACACGCAGACAGGACTCATACACACACATCACACACAGAGACCCACGCGCTGCCTCAGCTTACTCGGACACACACACACAGACAGAGACTCATACACACACAGACATAGATACACACGCACAGAGACCCACACACTGCCTCAACTCACTCGACTTGACACTTCACACTGAACGCTTAACAGACACCTCACACTCTGACTTCCTACGTGATGAAAAATGCTTTCGGGCCACTCGTCGTCTAGTTTCTGTTTCTTCATGTGTTTCTTCCAGCCACCCTCCCCGCCTGTTCTTGATTTTGATGGTAGGTGCATGATGAGACGGGAGTTGTGACACCCTTGTGAACACTTGAGATGAAACCTCCGGTTTTTGCACAGTCATGTGGTCCCAACCCACTAGTGGAGAGTATACATACAACGCACCCACCCAGCCAGTCGGGAGGCAGCCCGCCAGCCCGCCACCTTCAGCCAGCCACCCAGACCAGACCCGACGCGACCCCCAACTTGATCTGACCCGACCCGAACCGACCGACCTGCCGATGGACCGACCGACCGTACATACATACATACATACCTACCTACCTACATACCTACATGTGTGCACATACGTACATACATACATACGCGCATAGGTACATACATACATACAAGTACAAATACACATATACAAACACAGACATACATACACTCGTACATACATAGACCCATACATACACGCATACATACAAACAAACACATACAAACAAACACATACAAACACACACACACATACAAACAAAACACATACAAACAAACAAACAAACACACATACATACATTACATACATACATGCATGCATGCATGCACGCATGCATGCATGCATATACACACACATACATACATATGTACATGACACCAAGCACCTTTTTGTCCTTGTGGGGGACTGCCTACCTACCTACCTACCTACCTACCTACCTACCTACCTACCTAGCACATACATGCATGCATGCATACATACATATATACACATATTTGTATACATACACACATACGCACAGTCCATACATACATACATACATACATAAATACAAACCATACCATACCATACTGTACTGTACCGTGCCCACGTATCACCAGGGATACCGTTCCTTCAGATGTTTGCTGCACTAGGACTGGTTGGGCAAGCAAATTACCCATGTATATATAGACATCTATAATATAGTGGAACACATTCCTATATTGGTGTATACCACGTAAGGCAGTCACTTCTCACATCCGTATGCCAATTGCCATCACTGCAAGCAGAAACTTGCTCCCAACATGCCAAAAGCAGGTCTTGGCAGGGCTAGCGTTATCTAGAATCCATTTCGAGCAAGAGTGCAAGTCAAACAATGGATTTTGCTGCCAGCCACATGCTTGAGTAAGCAGGACGTTATTCACTCCTGGTCAGTCCCATCTCTGGGCGTCAAGACGGATGCGTGTCCTGGTCGTATCAACCGTGCCCCATGTGTGCAATTCAGAAGCTTGCACCTTTGCCTGGACCGACTTTGGCGACTGACTTGTCCAACTTATTGCAGATTTCTGGACGAATATTTGCAGCCCTTTAGAGGTATCAACACCTTTATTCAGCGTGAAGGAGTTTTCTACGGCGGATTCCTCAGCGGAGATTGAAACAAATCTTATTGGCCATTGTTCTTCACCTGCTGCTGCCTTTTGCGAAGAAACAATTGCTGTATAGCTCTGGAAAGACACTTGCACTGCCCCCCTTCAGAAATACTGACTGCGTCACAATTGGGCCATAGAGGGGTCAAGCATGGACCAGAGGCCTACTTATACAATTTCCTTCAATATGCAGGAACCATTTCGATCATGCGAAGAACCCGAACTCGTCCTTGCACTGTAGCTTCTTTTTGTGTACTTCTTGGCTACCTGCCCTTCCCTCCCTCTTTATATTAACTCCTTAAAATTCTGCTGAAACAAGACACATATTCAACACTTTTTTGTTGCATGGCGCAACTAGGCCAGTGCTCCGAGCTTTGCGGCACCCTTCATGGCTTTATGCCAATCGTCGTTGAGGTAGAGCGCAAGAGCAAGAGTTTTTTGGCCAGTGCCACAATTCCTTTGAGCACCGCTAGAATTGACCAAAAAACATTGGTGATGTGAGGATTGCGTACTGTGTGGTGCACATGACGGTATGTGATCTTGCACTTTGTGATGATGCTATTGATCCACCTTTTGAGACATACAGTGGACAGTTTTTACTATGAGAACATTGAGTCTGTTCCTTTCACTAAATACATCATTTGCTTTCTTGAAATCCTGGGCAGAAGTGGCTGAAGTGTTGAGTTGAGATCAGCTCCATCAGGCTGTGTCTCCAGAGACCTACGCTGCGCATGCGCGCAAGTGGTACAAGGAGTGAGCGGCCACACTGCTGGCGCAGAGCCGTGTTGGTGGCGGCAGCTGGGACGGATGTTCACAGAAAGGCGACTGATGTTGGCATTGCAAGAACACATGTCGCAATGTGTCATATGCGGGTCACATCATGAGGCTCATGCCCTTGGTTTTGATTTTGCTAGAAGTCTCAAAAGCACATTTTTCAATCATTTTCACACTGCAGAGATCGCATGATCGCATTTCGTGGGTTCCTGAAAGCCTAGTCGCCTTTCAAGGAGCTTGCTTTTTTGAATGTAGACAACAGTTGAGTTCATGGAGACTCCGATATCTCGAACAAAGTTGACAAGTGAAGTATTCGAGCCAGATCCACAGAAGTGATCATCAACCTACTCGGTTTGAGGCATAAATGAATAGCATGAATTTGCTAGAAAGACAGATGTTGTGTAACTTGTCTTGGGACAGAAACTTGTGCTGCAGTGCTGGATGTTTTCTTCGTGCCATTTTCGCATCAGTAAAGAAGTCAAGAGCAGCTTGAAGGCTGAGCTGCTGGGCCTGTTTACAAGAATTTGGATCCATTCGGATGCCTCCAAGCCAGCCTTAGTTTGTGAATGCGATGGTCATTTCTTGGCCCGCAGCAAGACCGCAAGACCGCAGGGTTCTCCATGGCATATTGAGTGCAGAATCCCAAGACGAAGATGACTGATATATAATGGCAAGTATTCGAGCCCGACAGATCTTGGCTTACACAGAGTTCAAGGGCACACACATGATACATTACACACGAGCACACTCTTCTGAAGATATCAAATTCTGGTTGTGGTTTGCAAGTCATTCACCCGGCTCTAGATTCGATTCAGACGAGGCTCAGCCCAGTTCTGGTCACCAGAGATTTTTGGTCTGGCTCAGCCTGAGCCTGATGCACTGGATAGATTGGGACAAAATAGACCCCCAGCATATGTGTTTTTCTGCTCTTGCTAGAGATCTATATAGAACGTAACAGAACTGCAAGCTTTTAGCATGATGAAGTTTGGTGGCAGTTGCTTCGAAACCAGGCTCCACCATGTTGGACATGTTGACCTTTATCACAATGATATATTCCTAGGTCCTAGGTATTTGCTTGGTGGCTTTTTGCGCAATCAGCATTTGTACCTGAAAAACCCTCTTGCGGCAGATTTGTTGCGTTTCAGGCAATGCAACGAGACAGGCAAATTGTAATTAGTGTAGCTCTACTCAGCACTAAAGATTATGAGGAATTGGCAATATAAAGAGGCTATGTTTTTGGACTTCTTCATGTGGCACTTCTTTTCGCCCTTCACACTACTTGGGATGATCAAGCGGTCTTTCCTGCCGCTTGGTGCCGCATCTCTTCAGCGGAGTGAACATGGGCCTTTGGGCGCTAGAAAAAGAAGTCGTGCATCCAGCTTTTTCTCAATCAATTTGTTCACTTCTTGTATGAAAAGAGTACCTCCAGGACAGCCTGCATGAAAGCTGTGAAATCAAAAGCATTCAAGACATTCTTTGTCTATGGTCGGGGACGGCGCAGGCAGCCCAACGAAAGCTTCTCCGCGCTTGTTTGAGCTTCTTTGAATAGCTTTGTATTTTTCTATGGGAGTGTCTAAACATGCATTGATTAGCGGGGTAAATATTATGTACAGTAATATATCATGTATATATATATATTTTACTATTTTTTAAAATAGTATAGTATGTTATAGTTATATGATAGAATAGCCAACTATGAGTAGTGATGTCGTTGATAGCACTGGCGTTCATCAGTGGCACAAAAGAGGTGGACGGTCACCAGCTCCGGCCACTCCAATGCCAGCAGAAAGAGGAAAGAGTGAAGATAAGGAACCTGACAACTCTGATACAGTCCAACAACCAAAGTTTGACAATGAGACGGAGATCAGAGACATCTTTGACACAATTCGAGTCATGCAGGCTGACCTCAAGACCCCCCCCCGCCCACACACACAAACACTTACACTTACACTTAGGAAATGCGCACTGAACTGAATGCCACATGCCACACGCCCACCTAGGTATGAATGCCTAAGAGGTCAGGGTTGAAGTAAGTAAGACGGTTAAGTTAAGTCTTCAAAATGCCAAAGTCACGAACTTGAGGAAATCGACGAGAAAACGAGCGACGAGCACTTGACTGCAGAACGCAAAACAGGTGCGAAGGCTGGCAATCTGTTGTAGTTAAAACGGGGCCCAGTGGGAAATGAAAGTCATCACTGAAGCAGGTACGTCATCAGGCGTCCCTGATGATATCCTAGGAGCGTACGAGGAGCATGGAGCCTTACACGTCCTCCCCATCCCCCTGCTAATCTAAAGCAAGAAAGTCAGAGGTAACAAATCAACGGATTCCCTGTGACTCCAAGGGTTTCTCACACACACACATGCACACTTAGATAAAGGCTCGCAAGAGCAATATCAGTTTTGATCTTCCACTTGACTACAATACCAGTGTAATTAGAGCGCTCCAACCTGACCTGAAAAGGGCCCTGCTCACAACGGAAAGGTGAGAAAGTCAGCCTGAGCAGTATTGTTTACTTCAAAGCTGCAGGTACGTTTTTAAGGCGTCCCTCGGGAATATCGCAACACGATGGAAGGGTCTTCGTTGGGCAATGCCTTCCAAAGTGTTCATTGCCCCCCAGGTGTTGACACACACGCACACAGCCAGATTTCCTTGCTCCTTATCAACCAAGTTGAGCCAAGTATGGGATCGGAGCGCTAGTGTTAACATGCTTAAGTCAAGTTTAATTAAGCTTGTTACGTTGCCATGAACCGATGAAAACTTAGCAGATGAGTTGTGTTCGACCAGGCGGTCAGTTTTTTTCCACAACTCCCAACCCGTATATATAGATTTGGTCGTGTAACGTGATGCTGGTTGTGACTGGTGTTTTTGATGGTTCAGACAGTGGGATGTTACAGGGCGGCTTCAGTGTTGCATTCTTCGATTCTCCTGCAATTCCCTGACACCAACAGTGTGCAATTGACAGGCACGTCGGGAAGCAAGCCACTTATCTCGGGAGAGTCAGGAGGCACTTTGCTGCAGTTCATGTTTTTGTTTAAATATGTTGGACGGACGCTTCCATGTGCGCATGTTCACTGTTCATGTGCAGTGAAATAGCTTCTTTTGCACCCAAGCCGCCCCATAGAAAAGGAACAGCGGCCGCTTTCATCGAAGCCATTCGATCGCTGACACGTGATCGTTGGAGTTGGTTTTTTGGAAGTTGAAAGAGAAGTTGTTTTTTGTGTCGGACCTGGTGCGAGAACACCAGGTTATGAGCCCAACGGCAAGATGATGGATCGACGTAGGCGCCAGGCCACGAAAGAAGAACTAGAGCAAGGCCAAAAAGAAATGAAGGCCGCTGAAGCTCGCATGAAGCGGGAGGCTCGTGAGCGTGGGGAGTTGCCCATAGAAGATGGGAAGGTGGAAAAGGGTGGAAAAGGTGTCTCCAAAGTAGAAGATGGGGTCTCCACACGATCTCCAACCACCACCCTACAGCACACCACCTCGCACTCGAAAGCAGCAGCGGTCACACCGGCCATCGAAGAAGCTCCAGGTTCGGCACGACCTAACAAGGAAGATGTCCACTCCAGGACTCCAAAAGTTTTTGGACCAAAGGGTCATGAGAAAAAGGAAGTGAAGGGTGAAGAAGTTGAAGAAAGGAAAGAAGCGACTGGGCATGGAATGGTTGGGCTGGGTCACCATGGAAGGACACCAGAGCCACCTACAGCTCCAGAGCTCCCTTTGTTCACTCCAGAACAATTGGAGTCCCTACGACAGGTGCAAGCACAAGCTCCTTGGTTGTATGCCAGATTTGAGATGCCTCAAACTGCACCTCCAGTGGTGGCCCCACAAAGGCCAACTCTTTTGGCCCATGAAGTGAAAAGAGAAGAAATGGAAAGCCGAAGCTCGCAAGAGTTGATCGCCTATGACCCCTCAAGAGAAATGTATGAAAGGGATGAATTGATGAAGCACCTCCAACAAGTCATCTTTGAAAATGGCCTGTTAAAAGAAGAAGCCAAAAGAAGGATTCGAGAAGATTCCATGAAGCCACCAACAGGGTTTCACGAAACGCAGGTCCATGTCCTACTGGAGGAGAATCATCGGCTACAAAATGAACTCCGTCGCCTCAACCTCCTCAACTCTCAGGCCAAAGAAGATGAACAGGTCTTCGCTACTCCGAATGGAAGCTCAGGCCATGAGGAGACCGGGGGAAGAGGACGGGGTAAGAAAAAGACACCCACCGAAGACATCGCTCGCCTTCAACCAGAAGAGAAAGATGAAAGAGAAGAAGAAGAAAGAGAAGCTTGCGAGAAAGGTGGATCGACTGGCAAAGGAAGAGGGTCAAAGAAAAAGGAACCCAACCCTGAAGATGACACAGTCCATCACCAAACACTTCAGGTGATCTTGAAGCTGGTGGAGGGCATGCAGAAGATCCAGGACAGGATGTCCAAAGGCTCCAATGCCGACCACGACAACGACCCGGAGACGGTCAAGCGCAATGTGGAGCTTCCCAAGCTCCAAGAGTTTAGCTGTGAGTCGGCTCCCATCGACTTCGCGGACTGGTTGCTGGTTCTGTCCCCGCTGATGGCAGATTTGACACCCGCTTCGGAAGAATGGTGGAATCTCACGCTGGAACAAGCACGGCAGTGGTATCAAAACCACCTCACGAAGTCACCTTTGGAGCGCCTCACACACCAGATTGCACCAAGCTCAAAGACAGGCTTGAGAAGAGGACAACGGCATTGCTGCTCTCTGCAATTCCGGAGTCGCTGAGGGAGGAGGTGGTTTCGAGCAAGAGCCTGTCGACTTTTGGCATCTTGGTCAAGGGCATGATCGCCTACCAACCAGGCGGATTGTCGGAGAGGCAAGCCATCCTCTCGGCTCTCGAGAACCCAATCGAGGCCACTTCGATCGGCCAAGCTGTGGTCACTTTGAGAAAGTGGTTGGGGTGGAAGAGAAGGGCGGAGGAAGTCGGGGTATCGATCCCAGACCCGACGATTCTGGCTCGAGGCCTCAGCAAGCTCACAAAGAAGCTGATCTCAGTTCATCCAGAACTCCACTTCAGACTGCAGTTGGTTCGAAGTTCGTTGATGGTTGATTCAGTTCCAACCCATGACGCCATCTCCAAGTACAGTGAGCACCTCTTAGCAGAGCTCGAACAAATGGGCCACCAATCTCGCAAGAAGGAGACGCCCACCGAGCTCCCCAAGATTAAGAAGATGGAGGACCATGGCAGGGACACCAAAGAAAAGAAAGAAGGAAAAGAAAGTGAAGAAAGGGAGAAAGGAAAGTGCCGCTTTTACCTGACTGACCAGGGCTGCAGAAGGGGAAAGACATGCACCTTCTCCCACGACCTCAAGGATGAGAAGAAGCGCTGCTGGGTGTGTGGTTCATGCGAACACTTTGCACCAGCATGTACTCGACCCAAGGACCAAAAGGATGGGTCACCCAAGCCGAAGATCGCAAAGGCCGAAAGGGACAAAGGGTCCAAGGCCAAGACTGAAGAAGAAGGAGGTGATGAAGTTCAGCCTGCCATCAAGGAGCTGCTTCGTGAAGCAAATGACATGCTCAAGGGGATGAACACGACCCCGTCTCCTTCATCGGCAGGTACCTCTCCTACGAACAAAGGGGGAGACTCACCTGAAAGGCAAGAAGTTGTTGAAAGATTGCAGCAGCAGCTCAATGCTCTCCGCCAGAAGGCCTTCCAGTTGTGTCGGCTGAAGAAAGGGGAGAAACAAGGGTTGCTGGATTCGGGAGCAACACATCCTCTTCGACCAAGCAAAAAGGGGGAGGACAAAGGCTCCAACAGAGTTGTGCAGGTGGCACTTGCTGATGGCCGCATCGTTGATCTCCCGATCTCACCTGCAGGTTCAATGGTGTCGGACGAAGAAGACATCGAACCTATCATCCCGATGGGTTTGCTGACGGACGTCCTTGGCTGCACGGTGACCTGGTCGAAGGATCAGTTGCAGGTGAAGCATCCAGCTCGAGGAACACTTCCAGTCGAGCAGAAAGACGGCTGCCTGCAACTTTTGTCGAAACCTGGCACTCGAGCTGATCGACGAGCTTGAGCAGACCAAGAAGGGAATGAAGTTCAAAGAAGAAGATGAATTCAAGGTTGAAGTCCAATGGATGAGGGACTTTGTGGAGGCACACCCGGTCGTCAGGAGGCTTCCTGACGACGTCAAGGGCTCCTTGGTCGTGAAACCAGGAGAATGGTCCTCACTCCCCGCCAATCGGCGGAAAAGAAAAGCCATGAGGCGTGATGGCTTCATCTGCCATTTGTTCTCTGGAGAAGAAGAAGGATTTACACGCCAGAGGGCATGGAAGCAGGTGGGAGGCCAAGAGAAAGAGTTGCTTGAAGTGGACAAGAAAAGGGGGAGTGATCATGACATGCTCCTCAACACTGGTCCATACTCCGGGCTGGTCAGGGCCATTTGGGAAGGAAAGCTGCTGGGCCTCGTAGGGGGTCCCAACTGCAGGACAAGAAGTGTTCTTCGCCACCGACAAGTCGACTGGACGGATGCAAGGCCGCTCAGGAGGTGGGGTGGAGAGGAGTTTGGAATAAAAGACGCAACGCCTGAAGAAAAGGTGAAGTTGAAAGAAGATGACCAGCTGCTTTGGAGGATGCTGTTCCTGGCTGCACTCGATGCCTACCTGAAGAAGGCTCGAGGCTCAGAAGAACGCCTTGGCTTCGCTCTTGAGCAACCGGCATCACCAAAAGACTATGAAGCTGCAGCAGTCTCATTTTGGGACACATCCGAGTGGAAAGATCTTCAGAAGGAGTTCGGCTGGATTGAAACCACTTTCAGTCAAAAGCCACTTGGTGGAGCTGCTGTGAAGCCAACAACAGTTGGGGAAATCTCGAGCTGAACCCTGAGGAACACCCCACCGTGAACGGAGTTCAGCACCACATCCGTGGCTCCTGGGACCTCGCGCGGTGGCCTCCGGGGATGATGTCTATGATGGCTGATGCTCTCATGAAGCAGGTCATGAATCGACCTGTCAAGCTGTGTGCCTTGTCTTGGGCCGAACACCTTGCCTTGGGGCACACGCCAAGCAGAAGAGACTGTCGAGTACGCCAAGAAACTCGGCAACAATGTTCGCCTCACCGAAAGGTGGAACACAAGTTGGCAGGTGTCCTCCTTTCGCTCGACACAGCTGGGCCCCTAAAACCAGCTTACGACCTGGGGGGTTTCCAGGTTGGCACTTTGACATGGGCGCTTCCCTTGGCACATGACCTCAACGTCCAGGGGCAGGAAGACCAAGAAGAGGGTGATGAAGCTCTCTGGCCGCTGATTGAAGAAGCCGGGGAAGATGACGAAGAAGAAGGAGAACATCCTGCCTCACATCACGAAGATGAAGAAGCGGTGATGGGGGGACTGTCCGAGGCTGAAGAACGGGCAGGAAGGGGGGTGTTTGATGATGAAGATGATGAAGAAGATGAAAGGGCCATTGAGGCCGAAGGAAAAGAAGTTGATGCTGGGCCGCCAAAGGACTTCAAGATCGAGACCTTCAGGTTGGCATTGCCCACGCACTCAAAGAAGTCCAAGGAAGTCACAAGGACGACAATGGACATGCTGTTGAGGTTGAGGATGGACGGATACTCCGTCGCTCAGATACACTCTGATCAAGGCCATGAATATGCAGGCCATTTCCATGACTGGACAAGGCGGCGGGGAATCATCCTCACCAAAACCGCCGGAGACGAACCCCAGTCCAACGGACGTGCAGAGGCCGCAGTGGAAGCACTGAAAACGATGGTTCGAAAGGCTTTACATCAGGCCAAAGAAACTTCGAAGTGGTGGCCATGGGCCCTAAGACACTGCAACGAGGTTCTCAGAGCAAAAAGGCTCCACCAACTTCCCAACTTTCCGCCCTTTCTGACAGAAGTCATGGTCAGGAGAAGAAGATGGAAGCGGGATGACCTGGCCCCAATAAGTGAACGGGTGAGGTATTCAAAAGGAAGTTGAAGATGAAGAAACAAAAGAAGAAAAGTTCAGGACCCGTGCTAAAAGGGTACTGGAAGAAGAAGCGCTGATGGCGCTTGAAGACCCGCCAGACTTGGCCATCCTGACGTCCCAAGTCGTTGCTCGGATCAAGCGGTCTATGGCGGTGGAAAGTCCAGAAGAAGAAGAAGTTCTCCAAACCCGAATCGTGTCCCCGAAAGAAGTGGCAGCAGGTTGGATGATGTGGGAGGCTCCTTCGCAAGATGAAATCACGTCCCTTCTCACCGACAAGCAGGCCTTAAAACCAGTGGCCAAAAGTGAAGTCAAGCGGATGATTGAAGATGCTGAGACAAGAGGCCTGAAAGTTGAGTTCATCCCCTCCAAGCTGGTCTTCACGCGCAAGCCTGGAAAAAAGGGGGAAAGAAGAAGGTCTGTTGGGTAGTTTGTGGAAACTACGAAAGTAAGGACCCAAATGAAGAGAATTTTTCCTCTGGAGCCGACTCAGCAGCTCTGCGCATCATGGTTTGGATTGCAGTGATCCACGAATGGGATGGTTGTGTAGTTGACATCAAAACGGCCTTCCTCAATGCCAAGATGTCTCAAAAGGAAGATCAACAGCTGTTGCTGGTGTGTCCGCCCTCCTTTTTTGTGGAACGTGGGCTTTTGGCCAAGGACACATACTATGTCCCTCTCAAGGCGGTCTACGGTTTCCGCCGCTCGCCACGTTTGTGGGGTGAGCACCGTGATGAGACCCTCCAACAACTGGAGATCAAGATCGAAGGCGAAGAAGAAACCTTGTGTCTGGAAGCCCTGGACTCGGAGCTCCGAGGACTGCTGATGACATATGTCGACGACATCATGATTGTTGCTGAAAAGAAGGTGATGCTGGCGGTCAAAGACCAGTTGCAGGCTCAGTGGACCACGTCGGCCCCTGAGTATATTGCAGAGAAGCCCGTAAAGTTCTTGGGCATAGCTCAATCCAAGGTCTGGCAGAGACAGGTGGCTGATTTCCCAACAGTCGTACACCGCCGACCTCCTGGAAGCAGAAGCTGGCTTGAAAGAGAAGAAGATCCCAATCTCAAAGGATCAGTCGATGATGATTGATGACCCACCCGACCACACCGTCGCCGGCCGAAATTAAAGCGGCCCAAAAGACTGTCGGGGAAATGTTGTGGATGGTCACTAGAACGAGGCCTGACCTGATGTTTGGTGTGTCCCGCGTGGGGTCTTCCGTGCTCAAAGGGACCAAGGCAGTTCAAGAGGCCTCGCGGCAGATGAAAGGTTACTCTTCACAATTTTAACCTAGAAGCTGAGGATCAAAAAATATTTTTTACCATATCCATGTTAGTGTAACTTTAGGATTTGCATGCTCAGGTGCTATGTTAGTCAAGACTGGTAGGAGCAGGAGCCATTCCACGAGGTCCATGTTAGTGGAACATTGTTGGGAAAGGAAGAACTAGCAGCTTCCATGTTAGTGGAAGGTTAAAGAAATGTATGATTTAATGTTAACATGGAATCTGTGAGGATTGTGGTTGATCTCGGTTCATGCCGGTGGACTTGTTAACAAAAAAGCTGTGCTGCTTGTTTTGGGTCAAAGCTTGCCAGCACCGGGAGAAGGAAAGAGAGAAAGAAAAGGAGAGAGAGAGAGAGAGAGAGAGAAAAAGATCACCCCAACAATCAGGAAGCTCAAGAGCGCTTCTCTGTCTTGCAAACAGCAATCCAAGAATTCGATTAGGTACTGTAGAGTAATCAAGCAATTCGCGTTTGGCCAGGGGTTGGAAAAAAGATGGATTTGCTGGGATGTGCTGGATTTGTTCTTGTCTAGCTTCCATGTTAGCGTGTGTTTCATGAAGTTTCTTGTGCACTGGGAGGGAGTTTTGCCCAGCTTCCATGTTAGTGTGCGTTTCTTGCATGAGCGGCATGTGTATGGGCTGGCTGAATTGATTTCTTGCCTTCCATGTTAGTGTGATTCTTGTAGATGGCCACCTTTGTGCACCTTCCATGTTAGTAGTTGGTGGCACCCCTGTCAGATCACTTACACTAACCTGGCAGGCAGAACATAGTGGTTTGAGGTGGTGTTAGTGCACACTTTTGAGTTCTCAGGTTCTACGTTAAAATAGGGAAGTGTACCTATGGAGGACCAAAGAAGAAGGCCTGATCTTCGAAGAAGAAGCTGGAACGGAGCCAGTGATCCATGTCTACACTGATGCCTCCTACTCTCCAGCCTCCGAAGAAAGCCATGGCTGCCTGGTGGTTCTCCTGGGGAAAAGTCCCACCCTCTGGAGGTCTGGAAGACAGGCCACCGTAACCCTGTCAACAGCAGAAGCTGAATTGAATGAAGTCATTGAAGGTATGGTTGCCGGCGAGTCCATTGGCGTGATTTTGGACGAGCTATGTGGCTCCACAGTTCGAATGGCATGGACTGATAGCCAATCCGGCTTGACGATCCTCACCTCAGAGGGAGGAAGCTGGAGGACGAGGCACCTTCGCATGCGGTCATCGTATGCGAGGCAGGTGACCCAAGATGGTTTCTGGTCACTACACCATGTCCCAGGCGAAGAGATGATCGCCGATGTGGGGACCAAAGCCCTCGCAGCACCAAGGCTGGAGGCGCTCAAGAAGAAGCTCAACATGGGGGCTCCAATCCCATTGAGCAAAGAAGAGAATGGTGAAGGAAAGATTGAGAAGGAGGATAAAGTCGAGGCTCAAGATGAAGTTCAAAAGGAAGAGGTGAAGTTGGCGGCCTTAAACGAAGAAAAGGCCAGCGTGCTGATCAGGTTGATCACCTTGGCAGCCTCTCTGGCCACTGTCAAGGCCCAGGGGGAGGAAGAAGATGAGGATGACATCCTCGGGTGGGACTTGATGATGTTTGTCCTGCCGATTGCTCTCTTGTTTTTAGCCCTGTGGTGGTGTCTGAAGGAGGGAGTAGTGCGAAGCCGGGGCCAATCACCAAGTGAACAAGAGTCGGCCGCGCGAAGTCCTCCCAGAACCCCACAGGGGCAAAAAGCTCGGATGAGAGCTTTCAGAAGAAGAGAAAGTGAAGAAAGTGGCGAAGAGATGTCAAGACCAGCCCACTTGCCAAGTCCGATAAATTCACCAAGACCAGCGCCGCCGCACACTCCAACTCAGCCTTCAAGTCCTGCTCACCCTCTTCACATGCCAACTCAGTCTCAGAGTTCTCCTCACCTTTCTCACACTCCAACTCAGCTTCCAGTGACTCAGGTCACAATGTGGGAGTTGCCTTCTCCCACTCAAGGGCTGTGGCTACAGCCAGAAGGATCACCGTCAGCACCGACGGGATACAGGCTGGACAGCCTAAGTGAGATAAGGAAGAAGAAAAAGGAAATGGAAGATGAAAGGAGGCGAAAAGAAGAAGAAGACCAAAGGTCAAAAGAAGGTGCGTCATTTGCTGCAGCGGCATCGACAGCTCAAGGAGCAGCTGCGTCATCTGCCACGCCAGCATCGGCGACCACAAGCACGCCAGGACGGCAGAGAGGAGGGAGCAGAGCACAAGTGATGCCACAAGATGATCCTCCGGCACTGCCTGGGCGAAGGACTGAAGATCCTCACCGCAAGGTATGGAAAGGAAAGGCATACCACTGCAGAAGAAACTGCAGCTACCTCACCAACCCGAGAACAGGTGAGATCAAGGAAAGTGAATGGTGTGAAGAATGCAGACGAACAGTCGGAGTCCGCACAGGCTACAACATATGGACGAATGCCTGGGGTGGAGCAGCACATGTCAACAAGGCCTGCCGGCTTTTGAGGAATGACATACTCCGCTACACCCCATGCACAGTCTGTGCAGACCACCCTTGAAAGAAGCAGCTTAAGCTGGAGGGCACCAACGCCCTAAGTTTTGGAAAGAAGAAAGGCCACGTCGGCCTGAGTTTTGAAAAAAGATGAAAAGATGAAGGCCATGAAAGCCTGACGGCATCATGGAGGGGGAGTGTTGGACGGACACTTCCATGTGCGCATGTTCACTGTTCATGTGCAGTGAAGTAGCTGCTTTTGCACCCAAGCCGCCCCATAGAAAAGGAACAGCGGCCGCTTTCATCGAAGCCATTCGATCGCTGACACGTGATCGTTGGAGTTGGTTTTTTGGAAGTTGAAAGAGAAGTTGTTTTTTTGTGTCGGACCTGGTGCGAGAACACCATCAGTTCATGTTTTTGTTTAAATAAATCATCAAAAACCTACCAAAAACTGTGTGGCACGAGAAAGAACAAAAACTGAGATGCCCTCTACAATTCTCAACGTGCCTTTTTCCAATGGTTATTTGTATTGCTTTGAATTTGACAGGAAGGGGGAATCAATACCGCGCTGATCTTTGCCAATGGAAACAATGATGATGTTAAAGCCCTGCTGAGACTAAGACCGGAAATCTTAACAATGTTTGACCCAAGACAAATCACTTATATAACCACATCCAAATTCATTGAACAGTTTTCTGAAGGTTCTCAGTTTTGCTGGGATCCAAGCTGCCAACCTAAGCTGCAGGCAATGCAGATGATGTCGGAAATGCGCAAGGCAAGGTTTTCTGAGTGCACTTACCACAGCAGAAAAAGACTGCAGGTGATTTCCACAACATCAAGCCTAAAACGTTTCGCAAACTGAAAAAAGGGAGAGTTGGCTTAGGCCGAGTCTTGGGGAGTATGGAGTTTTGAGTCGGATCAGGCACACCTTCAAGAGGTGCGGCTCCTGCAACGTGGCCTCGCCGCTCGTGGCAATGGAGAGATGCGGCCGAAAGCCTAATCGGTGGAATGGGAAACCAGTTGTAGGGAACAATTTTGTCCCTCATGCTACCAGTAGCGATGCACTTGGTTATGCTTCATCTCATGTCATCCAAACATTGCACCCAATTCTAACGACTTCATCACAACTAATGCACATCATTACCCTGATCCAAGATTCAACATTTGACCTACTTCACTGCGTTTTGTCTCTGTGATGCTTGTTTCATCTCACTTCATATCATGCCAGTGCCTCTCTCGCATTGAGCCTTGTTTTCTTCATCCTGCGTTGCCAAAGCTTGATCTTTCTCGCCCACCTATTTAATTCACACCGCTTCGTGGTGAAGCCGCCCGCACGGAAAGCACCTGTGCTCTCTATCGACTACACTGGTACCTATCTTAGACCCAATCAGCTCCAATAAGGAAATCCGTAGGTGCAAACGCGCACACGCTTTCAATAATGCAATTCCATTCGGGCAGCATAACTAACATTTTCAATAGTTTATCCTTTATGTTTTGGGAAGGCCAGAGGGGCAAGCACACACGATGTCAATAATGCATTCTCACTCGGGAATCATATCTAACATCGCCTATCACTTGCTCGTTTTTCATCGGCTTTGGCTTTTAACTACATCAGAACAGGACCGGTTACTGTAGTAGCCCCGTCCCCCAAGCTAAAGCTTAATGAGCGATCTAGCAATTATAGCGGTTTACCCGAACTGAGACAACGCCTCAGCACCTCATCACGAAGTTTAGGGACGTGGGGCACTCGAGGTCGATCCCAGTTATTTTTCTACCCCAGCTTCTTGGAGTTGTGAGCGTCCTGAAAAAGGTGTGACGCAGCCTCCGCTTACCTAGCTTTCGTTCACCTTTCCCATCCTAAAGTCTCATTTGTGGACTTTGCTTCGGGCTTCAATTTCCAGCTCACCTCATCTCATTTCATTCTGTAGAAGTACCTTCCGTGTTTCAGGTGCATTCCCAGCTTCCTCCGTTTTCACGCCGTGTCCAGAAACTGTCCTTTCAATACCAGTCCTTTATCTCCCATGTTTGTTTTTTGAGAGATGATTGGCAGGTGAGGCTTTGCTGCTCACTTCGACATACATCGGACGCATTCAGACATGAATCTCCTCAATTCTATTGGTATACTTTATTTTCTCACCGCACGCAATCGGTGAAAGTACTTTGAGTTGGTGTGGACTTCTATTCATTCGTTTGACATGTGCTTTTCCAATCCTCACCTTTTCCGCACCCAGGAATAAAGTGAATGAGGCTGGCGCATACGCTTCCTTTTTGAACCAACACACCCTACTTTAGATCGAATATTTAGAGTATTGTTTGGCAAAGTCTTTTTGCATGAATTGTTTGTTTGCATGTTCTATACGAAATGCACACGAGACTTTGTTAAGCCCGAGCTTATGTTGTATGCTGTTTCTTTGAACTGTTGAAGAAGTGGTTTGGAGTTCGCAGCTTCCCCCAGAGCCAGGTTGCCGACCTGGTAGACAAGCTGGGCCGTGCAGTGCTGCAGCGTGATGAGAATTTGAGGGAGAAGTCCAAAGCGCAGGCAATCATGTGGGACACTCTTGTGTGTCACTCTAATGGAACGCTCATGTAGGACTCTCTTGTCGTGCAATTTGTGGGAGGCTCTTGTAAGACATGCCAATTCGCCGCACCTTGACACCGCATGCATCATTGCGCTCACCAGCAACGCGCCGCGTTCACACACACACACACACGGATGATTCCAGTTCCCCAATGGTGCGGAGCCACGTAAACACACTTTTCACCAAAGTCGCTTCTTCTTCTTCTTCTTCTTCACCGTCTTGTGTTCATGTCAAGAACACTGCATAGCGCAGTATCGCTGTTGAATACTGACACGGCCTTCACGGCCAGAACTGCCGCACTGTGCAACGCCGCCCCCGCTCACAAGTCGAGCTCAGTGTAGCAAAGTAGAGGGCAGGTGGCCAAGGGATCACTGCAACTGGTCCAGCTTGGCTTGGATATCTCGCTCCAAACCTTACAGACGCAATTCTGCCGCACTGCGTGCCACAGCTGGATGCAATCATGTGAAAGGCAGAGCGCTCACAGTACAAAGTGCGCTCCACGAGCAAAACTTCTGCTTCCAAGCCAGGCTAGGATGTCTGGACAACAGAGCATCACATGATCCACTGTGGTCTGCGAGAAACTCGTTTTCAGCGAGCCCAAGCAACAAAGGCCGGAATTATGTGCGCGAAGGCCTGCGCAGCATTCAAGCTCTACAGATGGGTGACCGATTCAAGTTGTGGGATACTCTTGTCACAAACACTTGTAGCGCACTTTCGTCTCGCAATTATGCAGGACACCCTTGTGGGACGCGCCGCGCGTACACACGCATGATTCTTGTTCCCCAAGGTGCGAACCCACGCAAACGCACTTCCCACCGAGGCCGCGCCAAGCCACGTGGCGCAGCGACATGGTAAGCCTTCTAGACGTCGTCCCAGAGTCATGTGTTAAGCCTTCAAAGCGAGCACTTTGTACGAGACTTCCTCTCAAAGTCAGACTGAGGACTTCATGCCAATCCCAATGCAGGGCGACATTCACCAGCGCGAAATGTCGCAACCTCACGATTCCCTGGAGCTGCCACGCAAACTGCATCCCGGCCCCATTGCCTCCAACACCCACAAGATACTGCGCCTCGTTTTGAATGATTTCGACCTGTTGCTGCTTCACCCAGACCCCTTAAAATCGCAATTTTAGCTGACACTTGCCATGAAGGCAAGCTTAGAAACAAGCGCTTCAAGAGCAAATCGCACTGGCACAGCGACATTCAACACCTCGAAAAGACCACCCGGCAAACGCCAAACTGATCACATGTGACCGCTTGCGCACGGTTGCGAATATGAAAGCAACATCACGGGAACGTGCTTCCCCGAGATCCCCAAGTTAAACGAGAACCCTTCGCTGCGCATTCGGGAACATGACTACAACATCTAAGGCTCCCGCAAAGTGATCGGGGCCGGTTGAAGTACCCTGTTGGCCCAGCTCGACAAAGCTCTGAAGTCTGAAAATGTCAGGTGCGGCTGAACAAGGTCGAAACAGACCTCCGTGCTTTGACAGATGAGTGCACTCGCCTCAAGAGGCCACCGAGAAATCAACGTTTTTTCTTTGGCAACTGCTAGACTAGACTAGATTAAAAAGTGGCTAGACGACTTTGTCAGGTTGTGCTTGGTTGTTCTCCCCAATGTATCTATCCGGTTGCCCTGTCATCTATGGCCAAGGCTTCGCTCGTTGGCATTTAGCTGTAAACTGCTCTGGTTGATTGAAGATGACTGATCATGGAATTGGCACAATGCATGATGGGAGGCACAACAAGAGTCTCAACGACCAGCTGAAGGAAGCCAACCGAAGAGTCACTTGTCAGATGTGGGTGTTAGGTGCAACCAAGTGCATTTGCCGATCCAATGCACATCACATTATGTTCGCATTTGTGCTCATTATGATTGATATTTGTGACATTTCTTTTTAGTCAACAATAAAGCAGAGTTCATACCAAATAAGGACGTGGGCCTAGAGCGACATGTTTGTGGGGGATGAACTTCCTGCATAAAAGATGTAGGTATAAAAGAGAATTAAGACAGGGCTTTTCACCACCTCTTGACTGAGGCCCTACAACATTTTTTTCAGCCCAACCAATTGTCCTCTCTTCCAAGACAATACACCCCCACCCAGACCAAAATCGTGTGTGCAGCAGCTTAAGCAAGGAAAAACAGGCAGCATGGTTCAGATGACAAGACTGGACTCTAGATATGGCTATGGAGCCAATACTGGGCAAAACCATGCCAACATGGCTCCAGGAACGGACTGCGAACTCCACCTTGTGCACATTAGCAGTTATCCCTACTGTGCCTCATGTAAATTGCCAAGGCGAAATTCACTCCACCTCGGCCCGATGCAGATGCACCTGAAGACAGTGACGAGGTGGGGCCGTGCAACTAGAATTCTGTCAGATCAAGTTCAGAACTGCACATTTTGCATGTACGACTTACTGTATGTTAATGATGAATATGCTAATGTGTGTATTGGCTTGGATTGAATGACATATACAGTATATATATATATATCAACCAGCAAAGGCCTGCGGCCTTGGATTTTTGGCTGCCAGGAGTTCGAGCATGAATTGTTGGCTTTCGAGCAGAGGTGCTGCATGGAAAAACGGGTTTTATTGATTGGCTGCTATATGTATCGATAGAATGTGAATATGCTGCATATCTCTCTCTAATACGTATATGTATTTGTGACTGTACCTTGTTACTACTTGTATGCATGTAATTAGTGGAAGATGGACTAGTATAATGTACCTTGTACTCTAGGGAAACGTCAGAAAGCTTTGTGTTATATATAGACATGTCACTATGTGTATCGCCAGGGCCTTGATGCACTGTAGAGGAAGACCTTCAGCATGTCAATGGGAGAATTGCCTTGAGAATTGCATTGTATATAAAATGATGCACAATATTGATTGCAAAGACTTTGGAATTGGGTAATCATGATTGCTTCGTAGTACTTAGTAGTTCATGTACAATTTCACAAACACTCGGATTTGCTGTCTGAAGGTGAACGTTTCTTCATGTGAGCTCTAATGAGACCAGCCTGTTATGCTTACCCGAGCACAGGGTGCCTTAGTCAGGGTGAACCCCGCGTTTCCCAACACCGCGCAGGTTCACCATCTTAGAAGAAGGGCCTGCCGGCCTGGACATCCTCGCCAGCAACCTCTCAAAGGCCTTGACATTCCGGGTTTACGCGAGGCAATCTTTGCTGGCACTCGACACTTTGCTCCTAAGCATTTTGCTTCTGACTGCTGGTGGAGGTACGAGAACGCTTGTGTCTTGTTATACCTGATTAAGGTAAGGTGCTCAAAGCCTGCAGGTAAGACATCATATGTTGCCGCTGATTGCTTGCGTTGCTGCAGGGTACGGTATGGGGCAGGTAGCATGAACCGCAGGATCCTTTTTGGTGGGAAAGATTCCTCAGAAATTGTCATTCTCGTCCATAGTTGCAAGGGAACATCGGAAAGGTTGCACAAAAGTAGCTGCATATGGGCATCGTGTTGTGCTTGTTTGCACAGGACAAGCAGAACCTGGAAAAGCGCTTAAAGCAATCTCAGGAGGCACTGTTGATGACCTGGACCGCATGTTAAGGATTCTGAAGGCAGCCGGGAGCCATACTTTAGATTGGAACATATTGGAACTTGCGGCTTGCTTCCCAAGGCCCAAGGGTCTGAACATTGCTTTCTGGACGAATAGTTGAATAGCGGATAGCGAGTTTTGCAGCTTGCGTTCAATCTCCGCCAGACTGTGCAATCCTTGACAAACTCTGTGGAAGAGTGGAAGCGGCTAAGCGAGGAGCAGGCCAGACAAGTTGAATAGCCTTCATGTTGTACTGTGTTTGTATATATATATATACACATGTTTTTTGTGTTTCAGAAGACTACACAAGTAAAGAGATGGACATTTGGTGTTAGCCAAAAAACAATTATACACAATACACTCACCAAAACCATGACATACAAAGAAAGACGACACTCTCACCAAAATGTACTTTGATTTACTGTAGCAATATATTGACCGTATCATCTCAACACATTCGACTTTGAATCAATGCTCACTTTCGCCCAGCTCCCCTGATCCCATTTTGTTTGTTTGTCCCATCTCAGGTTGACTACAGCCTTTGCTCATGTTGCCTCAAGTCTGTCAGCGCTTCGTTGCACAGGACCTTCAGATTGCTGACCTCAGCGCAAAGCTTGACCAGATGATGCGTGACCATGTGAAAAAGCCCAGAGATATTTTGTGTGACCACGTTGATACCCCATGGCAGTACCAAATATGCCTTTCGATATAGCTAGGCTAGGCGTCGTTTAGCTCAGTCTGAGCAGTGTCAGCATCCTGTGAATCTCTCACCTGGCCGCCTGAATCTACTCCCAGGCAGCCTTGCAGGAGGCCATCACACAAAAGCGGCGGGAGATTGAGCAGCAGGCATGAAGAGGGAACGGGGTTCGGTCGTCGATGCGACTAATGCTGGTGTGCAGCCTGGAATACCCGAAGTGTACTCTGCGATGCACGCCGGACAGGACTAGAGGACAACGATCCTTGTAAGAACCCATGAGCCCACGTTAGGTTGCTGAGGAGAAGGCCTTGCTGGAAGCTAAAGTGCAGGAGCTGCAAATGGAGTGGTCACGCACTAAGCCAGCAAATGTGTGGCACTCACAGCTACCGGTTCCTCTTCAAAGTGCGATTGTGATTAGTCCAGGCTCAGAAATGGAGACGAGAAGTCGATAATTGATTAGCCTTCAAGGAATTGAGGTAACACCATGAAAGAGCAATCTGCTTGCTTCGTTAGTGCATTCTTCACCCAACTGTCACCAAGTGACAATGCTCGCGCTGTGGCTGATGGCATGGACAAAGCCAGCAGTCGTGTGCAGAAGGTGGGTGGAGACTCGGCTTCTTCAACTTTGTGGTGGGACGACAGCACACATGTGCTGTGTTGTACACTGTACATATATTTTTCTGCAGTATTATAGCAATCATGAGCAGTTGGGAAGTTGTTGGCTCTACGAATCTTCACATATCAGTTCAATCTGTTCTGATCTCACTTGTTCGTTGCCTGAATTTGCGTGGAACGGCGGGCCACGCCGCCAACTTTCCGCCGCTTTTGACCAAGCATCAATTGGAGAGATTCTGTGTGAGAGTAGCTTGGCGAGACAATGGTACAACCATGCAACTCAGACATACAGTACCAGCTGCTTAAGACAATACGAGTAGCCACTAGCTGTCACTAGCTGTGCAGCCTCATGAAGTTTGGGAAGCAGATCAAGCGGCTGGCGGATCCTGCGGACCTCAACCACTACCTCGCCTACGATGTTCTCAAAAAGGCCACGATTTTTCACTCCTGATTTGAAGTGCCGAACGGACGCCCACAGGCAATCAACGTTGTAGCCCCAAGCGCACAGCAAGAGAATGAGGACTGGGCCAGAAGGGGATTGACAAGGGAAGCAGGAGAGCAGAAGAATCATGTATATAGTTGTTTGTTTGCTAGGTGTTTGTTCGTTCCAGCAACAAAGTTGAAGAGAACATGCATCCTGTGAGTCCAGGCAAACCAATTGGTTCATCCGAAGCATGATTCAATGGTTTGGGCTATTTGAAGGACGTGCTTGGCAAGAGCGCGCAGCCAGCGGAGTCGAGGTGCTAAGATCATTTCCGGACTTGGGGCTGAAGTGCAACTAACTACCATCATCCTAAAGACTTTCTTTTCTACGGGTTAAGCTCTAAGCCTCACACGCCAGGGGCCAGTACCTCCTCCAAAAGCAAAGAAGCATTTTGGACTGCTGTTCCGACAGCACAGAGAGACGAGCCTTTGCTTGGCAGGTTTTACGAGCTCCTGCAGCATGAAATGTCGAAAGTGAACAGGTTCTTTCAACTCCAGCTGCGCACATTGCTGGACTGGATTGTTGTGTGGGTGCTGAATATGACTAAGACGAGCAACATTTCCTGGTATCAGGCAACAGGCAGGTGAAGGTATTTTATGGTTCGTCTACGGTCTAGACCACTACAGTGTATTCTACAGTGGACGCCACTGCTGCCAATTGGCTTGCGATATTCACACAACTAGTTGCCTTGGCATTTAGGATGTGAAGAGGAATGCAAGGCTTTTGGTTTAGTGTGTAAATCTGTTCTGAAAACCTTCGGAAGTCAATAAATGGCTCCTACCAGTACTATGAAGTTGGAGACTTTTGCCCTGTGTTGTGTCCCAGAAAAAGAAACAGCTCAGAAATCAGCTAGTCTACTTTCGACATTCATGTATATAATTGATGTTCATTTCTGGAAGGACAAGTTCCGGGAAGTGCAACGTGCACTGCACTCTATGGCACAAGGCGGAGGCTGAAAAACCAGCCGCGGGTCCATATTCTGTCATTGTCTCAAGGTGAGGTTGAGTGAGGTGTGAGGGTGACATGTTTGACCAAGAAGCGAAAAACACATTCCAAAAGTCCTACAGGCAGTTACCCAGCTTTGGTCGAAATGAAGCACTGCTTTGTTTTGCTTGGAAGACATGGAAGGCAGTGAACTCCTGACCCATGCCAATCGACTCCTAGAAGAGGCTGCCGAAACCTTAGGAGTCTTTGGCGCTTCAAGTGCCGTTTGTAGCAAGTAGCGGAGAAGAAATAACTAGTGCAGATACGTTCACCTTGATAGTTCACATGGGTAGCGGGTAGTGATGTCCAAGACCAGAGTAAGGTAAGCACAGGAGCAAACGGCAACGAAGAAGAACTCAACGAATTTACTTTTGAGACAAATTAGACATTCCCTTTCGATTTTCTCGAAGCTTCTGCACTGAGGCTGATGGCCTTGTGGAGCTGGACCAGTTCAAATATTTGAACTTCACTGGATTCAGGTGCTGAACCTGTGAAACCTGGGAAAAGGTGTTAGTAATCCTTTTCTTTTGGAATCTTGTTTCAACTTGGTTGTGTGAATATTCTTGGAATGCCAGGAAAATTGCGAAGAAGTTTGACAAGTCAACAAAGAGTGGGGTGACCTTATCTTCTTGGAGCCTTGATTGGAATGTGAAAAAAGAGATGTGCACCTAATCTTTTCTGGCTTTCTCTACAAGCCTTTGAAGGTGTGCAGATTTAATTCTTATTGTTTGGCCACTGAGGTTTATGCCACAACTAAAAAGGGCCTTTTTTGTGGCCCATCCACTGGATGGTCTCTTGCTTTCTTTGTCTCTGGGCTATGCAGCAGTCCGCCGCTTCCAGTCAGGCACACACGGGACGTCATTCTGCCAGAACGGTTGGTTTCTAGGGAGCTTTGGGTGTTTGGCTTTCTCAAGTGGTGGATTCACATGCAGCAGAGGAGGCTCTCCGGCGGTTCATAGTTGTCATTGTGTGGATGAGGCCGACGCTCTGAGTTGGCAACGGGGATGAGGAGACCGCCAAAGACAATGCGCCATAAGCTGAAAGTGCTGACCAGTCTAGCGTCTACAGATGAGCACAGGTTGGGTGACATTCTGGGGCCTATGGAAGGACTTTTGTTGTTTGGTGTGGAAGGGTGCCCTCACCAACTCCCAGTCGTGAACGCCATAACTCCACCAGGATCAGTTAGTGAGCCCATGACCCTGTGAGGCAGTTGGAAAATACCTCGCCTCCTTGACCTAAGACATTGATGGTCATCATACTCGTTTAAAAAGAAACATCCTGCAGACATTCAACATGCCACTGGCATCTTACGGCCCAGGTCAAAGGGAGAACCATGGCGATGACGTTATCATAGTTAAAGTGTCCAAAAAAGTCTAGGAACCAAATGAATAGTGCGAGCGTGAGCTATCCTGCATCCTAGGTAGTAGCTACTTAAGCTACTAGCGACTCCCTACAGTAGCTTCTACTAGCTACCTTACCTCACCTCTACTAGCGGCCTACCCCGCCAGGCAAAAAAACAAACAGAAAGACGTTCTAGGTGGAAACTGTGTGTACCAAGCCAAGGACCTTTTGCTTGGCTCCATTGGGCCGCATGCGATCGCTGTGCACCTTGACATCCAGTTGAGCATTTTGTGGAATTCAACAATTGTAACAGTGTAACAGTAATACTTTGAGAACTTTGAGTACTGACGTGAGGCCTTCTGCGCTCGGGATGACTTTTTTTATCCCTGCGTTTGCATGTCAGTTTGCGCGGGTCAGTTGCCCAGTACCGAGGTACTTTAGTGAAGAGCTTCCAATTGGTTCTGCCACCTCACCAGGGCCATGTGGCTTCCGAGGGAATGTCAGGCTGGGAATCCGAACAGGCAGCATGACAGTGTGGTAGAACTTGTGCTCGCCAACCTTTTATCGGACTCTCGTGGTGTGCTGTCTTGGTATCCGAAAGTCATCTTCACAGGACTTCATGCTGTGTTGTTGTTTTGGCAAAATAGGATGTGTTGAAGATGTTTTGAGTGCGAAGCGGTGCAGCAGTCCAGCGGCACAGGTGAAGAGCTGAGCTCGGAGTTACAGTGGCTTGGCTTGGTGCAGCCAAGCAGACTTCCAACCCATTTTGAACCTCATCAAAGCGCCTGTTGCTTGCCTTCCGTTCTAGAACTGTAAGATCTATATAGATGTCTCATTTCGGAAATGTCCAGATGGATGCGAAATCAATTGGATGTCATGTAACCGATATCACCTCGAGGAAATTGCTGTACGCACTGGGCACAGAGGGCCTTCATGTGCCATGCCGGATTGCCACGCAGATGACAGCAGAAACATGGCTGCAGTGGTGATGAAAGCTGACCTGGCTGGCCAATCCTGCTTCCAGATTCACAATCGACCTTGATCTGGGACCCTGCTGGGCCACAGTCTACAAGGTCACAAAGACATGTTGCACCTAATTTAAAAGCTTATTGCTCTCTTTCCGCTCTCTTCTTTCAACCCTCCAAATATACCAAACAAAATCCTACAACACAAATTCACAACTAATTTTATGTTCACGCACAACGCTTTCACAGTCCCCCACCCCGCCTTGCTTCAAGGTTGCAGATTGCATTCAGACAAAGAATGCCTTTCATGCCAGCCAGCAAGTCGCTTTCTGCATTTTGACCCAGACTGCGACAATGCAAATGCCAACATTGAAAATTGAAATTGGGGACGGAAGCGGCCCACGCACTTACTAAGCACATGTAGCAAACATTGAAAAATGCATGTCCAAGAAAGATCCAACCAGACATTCAGCCAAGGGAGTTCTTAGAGGTCTTGGCCAAGGCGGAAAAAAGCGTGAACTGCACGCAGCGGCAGAACACATTCTACGCAAGAACAAGGTGAGCACTCTATATTCTGTGGACATTTTGCCGCATCCCAATCCAATCCCAAGCGCGACACTTGCCATCAACTCAACAGAACGCACGGGCTCGCCACTAGAGATGACTGCGCTGGGTCATTATCTTATTTCCTATCCATGATCCTATTTGTTATTTCACTTATTTCCTGTATTTGTTTTCCTCCAAATAGAAAGAAAGTAAACATTCCTTCCCTCCATGCAAAACCGGGGTCAGTGAGGAAGGTGGCCACGTTTTTCTACATTCCGTGGGGGATGGGTCAATGATAGGATAACGAAGGGGCTAACGTATGAGGTGTCAGGATAACGAATAGGGACGCTCTCAGACTCCCTACAAAAATGACGACCGCAACTGGCTCTTGCAATCTTAGACGGTTGAAATTGCTGGGGCTCAAGTTTTGCGGCCTGGTGGAGGCCCTCAATCGAGGTCCGAATGTGTCTGAAAACGCTCCCGTTTGGGTGGAACTTGTGGAACCTCCGCAGAGTGAGGTGGAAAAGCAGTGGGGAGGATCATGGCCCGTGACAGGAATTGGAACAGGCAGCATAGGGTGAATCGCAGGATAGCTTGAAATTTCAGAGTTTGCCACAGCTTCAGACTTTTTGAGGCATGTCATGCAGGTGGTTTGAACACTTTTCCCTAAATAGCTCGGCTTTCTCAAGGAGTGATGTTGTTCTTTTTCTTTCCTGTACTGAGGAGTACTTTGATTCTCCAGAGGATGGTTTCCCCTTTTACCAGAGCCACCTGCAGGCCACTGGTCTTGTGGTGAGAGACGGCTTTGTTGGTGCTTGCTGTTTGTCCTGGATTATTCCAAAGTTTTCACTGAAGTCACTTGAGCTCAACAAAAGAGCCAGAGATTGCTGACAAATGCTTTGTTTTTGCGGATTTGTCCAAGCCTTGCGCTCTGGGTTTTCACCACTGCAGAGCTAAGGCCTCTGCCGGCGAAGGCATGGCCTCGGGGGGAGGTCGCCAACAATGGGACTATCCGATTGTGGCAAACATGTAAACACTGCATTATATATATATATACAGCAATATTAATTTGCATGTCCAAAAATGCTGCAAAGACCGCACTCGGAAGCGGTGAGCATATATGTATATGTGAATTCCGTCTCCTGTTGGCTGAAACGCACAAACGAGAAGTGT
>CAXAMN010013335.1:107026-120990 GCA_963970005.1 Durusdinium trenchii
GGACCCTGTGGCTGGCGGAAAAATGTCCGTCAGGTTTGATCCATAGTATAATATATAATATGTATACATGAGCACCTCCAGAAGCAGTCATTGGAGAAGAAAGACATGGGGCAAATGTAGCAGTTGAGGTCATGTGGTTGTGTGTCACCAACACTCCCAATGCAGCCTGTATGTTGTGTGCCACCAACGACTCCTCTCTCTCTCTCTATGTGTAAATCCGAAGGCTCAAGGCTCAAACACCACTCTGCTATGGAGTACTCTGACTCACGACTTGGCTCAGAGCTGGCGACATGGCGGAGGCATTCCTTTCAGTAGCCTAAGTGACTCTGTACATTGTGATGTTGGGCGTGACCGTTGGAACAGTCACGACTGGAGCGGTGACTTTGGCGGTCAAACTCGACCGACCAAAGGTCGCGACTGGACTCTTCTTCTAGTAGCCGTTTTGATATATTATATATTAGAATATAGATCCACAGCGCACATCAAACCAGTGTACAGTGCAAAACCTTTTTTCACTCACGGTCGCCATACCCAGTGCATCCAATATGCGCAGATATCTTTGTAGCGTGTATTGCAGCTTGCTAGTTGCATCCTTGTGATGTTTTGGAAGCTTTAGAATCCTTTGCACTCCTCATAGCTTTCCTACTGTCTTGCGGTTTTCGGCTCACGCGTCGGGTCTCGCCCGCTTGGCTTGCGCGCTACGTTTGGATAACGTGTAGCTTTCCTCTACACCTGCCGTCGTTTGTACCCTGGTGGCATTACCGCGTCGTCCCGGCGAAAAAAAAAAGGTATTGGGTTTGAGGGTGGATTACACCCTGGGGTTTAGAATGTACGCAGCCTGCACAGCCGGCTTACGGCACCTCCACAGCGCGCGCGATCAGCTGACACCCGCGCCGGTGCGCTTTCCCAGCTGACAACACCGGCAGCGGCGCCAGCGCCCGACCAGCGCCGCCACCCGTCCGCGCGCTCAGCCAGCTCACAGCACCAGCGCCCAGGACCGCAGCGCCAGCACCAGCGCCGACACCCTGTCGAAAGCGCGCGCAGCCAGCTCATTCTTATTTGCAGCAAGAAGCCCCATAGCTATCCCTATTTGGGGAATATCAACGTATGATCTTGCACGTAAAAGTTTGTGCGCACAAAGGTATGCGCGCTAACAGCAAAGCCCATAAGTGTCATTGGCCTAAGGCTAAGCAGTATCCAGCGCCGCTGTTGACTCTGTAGCATGCTTGAAGCAACGATCTGCAGAACGATAAGGCCGTATGATCTTGCGCGTACAAGTTTACGCGCGCAAAAGTATGCGCACAAACGGCAAAGCCCGTAGGCTTCACTCGCCCAAGGCCAAGCAGTATCCAGCGCGACTATTGTGTGTGTAGCACGCTGAAACATGCTGAAACCATGGTCGGTTGAGAGCCTGACGTTGCGCATAGAACATTATACGTACAAAAATATGCTCGCAAACAGTACAGCCCTTCACACAGCTGTCGGCCAAAACAGAACCTGAAGAGTGTAAATACCCCACAGTGCTAATAGACAAAGAACGCTCAAGCGACAACACAGTATGATGTTGCGCGCGTAAGTTCATGCGGGCCATGACTGCTGGCGCTTCATTGTCAGAAGCGCCCTTCACTGCTGCAAGCGGCGGTTTGTTACCCTGCTTCGGGGGAGAAAGAGAGAAGTGGTTTGCAATGTTGAGTGACCTTCCAGCACTCCCGCGGCATCTTTCAATGGATTGTCCGGGCATGCAGGGCACAGCGCCAGCGCACCCAGCGCCGGCGCCCGGCTCCCAGCACCAGCACCGGCGCCAGCAACCTGTCTCCACCGCGCGCACAGCCAGCTCACAGCACCAGCACCAGCACCGGCGCCCAGCACCAGCAACCTGTCTCGAAAGCGCGCACGGGCAACTCATTGTTATTTGAAGTAAGAACCCCATAGCTTCGCTATCTGGGGAAAAACCTAAGCCCATAAAAGGTGCAAGTTTGGGCGGTGCGGGAAACCATATACAAAAGCGGCGTGCCTCCCCTCGACGCATCTTGGGGAGGCGCCGCCGCGGTACTGTAAACACTTAAAACCCTAAAACGCCAGGCCAGCACTAGTGGTCACGCTATTGCCTGGCGGTCGTTTTCGTTGCTGTTGCGTGGTCATGGTGGTTGGCGTTGTTGTCTGAATATGCACAGAGAGAGAGAGAGAGAGAGAGAGAGCACAAAATGCTTTGCCACTGCGGTGGCGACGTCGACCTTGCTTGGAGCCGTGTTTGGGGCAGTGACTCTCATGGGTACTCTGTGGAGGTTGTCATCCAAGCTGAAAGCGCACGCGCCGTGCAACTGTGAAGTGGGGCTTCTGAAACAACGTGAGCAGGTGAGTTATGCAGCTGTAATGTCGCTGAACGGCTAGACAAAGAAAAAGATCGGGGCATCCTCCGACAAGAACACTCAGACTGGCTTTCTTCACGGGTCACCGCGCCGAGGTGAGAGCATGGGCTTAAAAGCAACGCTTGTGACCTGTCATGTTAGATTGTTGGTTTTGGGTTCGCTGACCATTCCAACTTCCATCGGATCTGGGCGCGCGGTTCGATTTTCTCGGCCAACGGTCTAGCGAGTCCGGTGCGCGGCAAAGTGTGCGCCCGAGAAGGCGCGCGAACCAATTCACGCTGTCCGAGCCCTCCTCGAGGAGCTGATAGAAGACCACAGTGCAGCCAACGCCGCCGACGGTCACATGGAGTACATGGAAATTTGAGCGGGGGCCAGCTGGTGGCCAAGCGAAGCGGCCGCGGTGTGCGCGAGGCGGGGGGGGGCGGGCAAAGCGGGCAGCCAAAGTATGGTCCGTGATGCGCTGCTCTAGCCAGTGGATGGATTTGCAGAAGACTTCCGGGAGGTTGTCCCGGGCCATGTTGCAGCAGGTGGCGGCCACAGAAATGTGCTCTCGCCTCGCTGCGCGCGCTGCTCAGCCGCAAGACGGCAAAGCCACAGGCGGTCGGCGCGACAGGGCAACATTTTTGTTGGAGAGATCAAGTCGCTGCCTGGCCATAGAGTGGATTGAATTGTGTTTTGTCACATCGAATCTTTTAACGGTATAGCGGAGATAGAACCACCAGACCCACAGGTATGAAATGGTTGTCTTTCTTGTGGATATGGTTTGTTTTGGGTGTGGTTACCCAACTCGGGCCCAACGCGCAACATTTCCTGAGGGAGCAACAGCAGAAAAACACGGTAGACTTCCCCCTATACGAAAACCCTCGCAGCAACTTCCCATAATGGTAGGTATTTAGAACGGAAAAATGAGAAGTCAATTCCACAGGTTGGTGGAGGAGCCCTGTGTTTTCTGTGCCCTGGGGAAGTCGACTCTTGTCAGTTTCGCAGCTCGGAGCCCTGCCAGCGGGTTGGCGGCCCTCTTTCGGTCGCAGGAAGAAGATGCCCGGACGGTGAGCGGCGGACCGTCGCTAAAGCGACGCCGCCGACGCGGTAAACAAGTAGAACCCGAGGCATACCTCGCGCTGTCCCCGGCCTGTAGGCCCGAGGAGGAATGCACGGGGTACAAGGACTCGGACTCCTCGGCACGCTGCTTCTGCCCGTCGCGGAATGGCGCAGCTGCCCGCGTGCAACTGACACGGGGCGAAACCAAGTGCTTGTTCTGCTCTGGAGAGCAGATGCAGAAAATGAACGAGGCCGGCCGGTCCAACGGGATCACAGCGGCCCTGGAAAGGTTCTGTGCGGCGAGCCGGGCGTGTATTTCGCAGCGCTAGACCGTGTCCGGCGTTTCCTTGGCCAAGAAGCAGCGAAGGAATATGCGGCACGCAGCCAGCTGTGAGACACGCCCAGAAATGGAAGCGGCAAGGACAGAAACACAGGAGGCCGCGCTGCAAAACAAATACCGGGCGGGACGGGGGCCACGGCGTGGGACACCGAGAAGGCAGAGCCAAATCAGCGAAAACAACTATCATAGCGTACATCGGTCTGGCAGCACACCTCCGTACGGGAGAGGTGATGAAGCGTGGGGGCTTCATTGAGTCACCATGCCGATCCGGCATGTGCTTGGATCATTGGTGACTTGAAACAACGCACTGCAGCATTTCTGTTCACTTCACGACATGCTTGTGTCTATCAAACTGACAGGCTGCCTTGGATTCCGTTGCCGGCAAACTGGAGAGCGGGGTGAAGTGGTGGAAGTGGATGGAGCAGGCGGTCAGCTGCCGACAAAGTTCTTGCAGTTTTTGTAGTGCCCACGAAAGGGTTGGCTTGACTTGCAACCAGGAGCCAGGCAGACGAGGAACCTTTGCAGACTGAACAACCCAGATCTTTTGATACGTGAATACACATCGACGTGTACGCAAGTTCACATTCGAACAAAACTTTGTGATTTGCTTATGATTTCCTTGTCGTTGCCCTCAACGCAGCAGGTTCATCAGTCGGGATCAACGCCTTCACAGCTGTCCAGCTAGGCGGATAAGACACATGTTGTTATCTTTTTAATATTTTGAACGTAGATCGTATATTGTAAGCAGTAACTTGTTTAGTCCCTTTAAGTGACAGGACGCATTCTCCGCGGGGGGGAACTTCCTTGAAAAAACCCTCGCATGATTGATTTGGTTCCAAATTCTTTTTGAGAAGTTTGCAGACATGTAAAATGGATTAAAATGGCAATTCTGTACTACAGTCTGTCTTCTGCCACACAAATCTTTTGGATGTGAGGCAGCCCTGATGCTTTCCCTTTACAGGGAGAACCGGAGATGTCTAGTTGCCTTACTGCATGTAGAGTTACAAAGGTCATGCAGGAGTACAAATCACTTGCACATTCTCCTCACACACGAGTTGGTCAGACCCAATCGTAAGTTGAATGCCGGCCATCACACGGGATATACCACCGACTGTCCCACTCTCCATGCCACACCTCATCACCACGTGAAGGCAAAGGCTTTCCTTTTCGTGCCTGTGCGCTGTCACGGGGAAACAGGTTCTAGCAAATTCGTTCTGATGACTGGCAACATGACTCACGTCAGTCAATTGATGCTGGATTTGATGCGTTCGAAATATACACAAAGAACAACCCTTCTTATTGCGACTCAGTTGCACGTTTGACAATGGACATGCATGAAAAACATGACTTCACCAAGGCTTAGAACGGCTTAGAGTGTCGGCAGAGGCCACGTTGAAGAAATCTGAAGCCAAGGACAATCTCCCTTCTCGTGTACTGTACGAGTGTGATTGCGGGCTGTTGATCGAGTTCCAAGACATCACCACCAAACATATTTGTTCCTTGCCTTTACCTTTGATTCTGATTTGGGAGGAGTACGTAACCACTTTGGGGGATGGCGGGTGCCGCGAGCTGGCCAGCTTTGCCTCCCAGGCAAGGCAGGAACTGTTCAGGAGACATCGAGTCAAACTTAGAGGCCAGTTAGCAAGATGTTCACACTTTTGGATTGGATCCAGGATATTCAGGATGTAGAGTTCAAACAGTTTTTTTTCTATGTTCAATGTTCTTGCTCTATTTCCTTTGTTGATTGAAACATTTATTTGGTTTTCCATGCATTTTTGTTGACACTGGTTTGCCCCAGCATAGGGTTCAATGAGGTGGCAGGTGCTTGCTCAAGCTACCGTCTGGAAACTGTGGCCACTATTGGCGCCTCCCGACTCCTTCTGCGCGGTGACACGGACGCCACTAGCCACTTTGGCCATTGAGTTTTTCAGCGCGAAACCGAAAAGCTTGCCATGCTTGCAAGGCAAGGTTTGCATTGCAATGGATGAGGCACAGCCGAGAACCGTTGACATGCAAGCAAAAGCAACATCATCATATCAACACCTGATTTCGGTTTCCATTTTTTGTGAAAGATTTATCAAAGGTTTTCTTTTTCATATCATCTCAGGTGGATGGGTGGACGGAAGTTTCCTTTTCAACCTGGCAGGATGTTTTTGTACACATTGTACATCGTACACATTTGCAATGGCCTCCAACCTAATAGCGATGGCCTCCAACCTAGAAACGATGGCCTCCAACCTACATTATTGTACACTGTACACACTTGTACACCAGATTTGAAGAACAGTTTGGTGTCAGGAAGTCCAGTTTGCACGTGCACCTGGGGGTCAAGTCAGCGATGCTATGGACTTTGCCTACTGCATGCTGGAGGCAACCTTAGAATACCGCCTTGCTGAGAAGTTTTCAGAGGACACTTCTCACTTCTTGCATTGAAACTGTTCAGTATCTTAGTGTCAAATCGCTGATTTGTGTCATTGGCACTTTTCGCAGCCTGCTTCTACGGGGAGGAAGTATATTTGCACATATATATATATATACAAACTGAACTCAAGTGCCTGATGAGCTTGAAAGGGAACCTAGTAGCAATGGCCTCCAACCTAATAGTGTCCCAAAAGGACTGCCGAAATGTGGTGACCGAAGGAACCGGGACGTTTCTTGATGTTTCTTGTTCATGCAGCAATTGGCCTCAAGAAGCCTTGAAACCCTCTTCCCTGTTTGCATGCAGAAGTCCCCTTGACTCTTCAGGTGTCTGGTGAGAATCTGAGTGATGCCAAGCAGCTGGGCAGGTTCTATTGAGGTCACTCCCTGGGATCATCATGGAAGTGGAAAATGTTGCTTGGAAGACCATTTTCCTTTGCAAACATGTGGTTTTCCACTTTCGTGATTATTTCAGTACATGTATATATATATAGAGTTGCACCATACACGTGGAAAGGATTTATATAAAGAGAGACCCGAAACAAAGGAGGCCTTACTGTTACTGTAGCTGCTCAAGAAAGGGTCTGTGCGCTTTTGAGGACACTGTTTGGGGGCACCAGCAGGTCTCATCAAGAGAGCCAAGGCGTAGGCAAATAGGGTACCAAACTAGGTGCAGAAGCGTGGTGTAGCTCACGTAGCTGGATGCATTGCAAGAAGTATGGAAGAAGGTGCACCACACTTTGGCCAATTCTAACACTTCAGCCGGTTTTGGCTATTCCTTGCAACATTTTTTTCCCATCTCAGCCTTAGCGTCACTATGCGTCCTTACTACTGCAAAGAAGTTTGTCCTTGAACTTGAACAGAAGCAGCCTGTGCCAAATCATTGTTTTGAACGTCAGCACTTCTGCTTTGTCTTGGGCTCCTTGTCACGTTTAGGATTTAAACATATATATATATATATATTACGGTCATTCTGAATTCTTTCTCGACAAATGGAACATTGTCCATAGCCTGCGAACAGAGTGAATCATTCCCCAAACAGTTTACTGTTGGGGTTCTCTCTTAGGAAAAAAGGGCTGGCCACACTGGCTGGAAGCGCCCCTGAACTCTGTGTCCGGGCTCTGTGTCCAGGTCTTGTCCTCCTCTAGTCCTTCTCTGTTCCGTTGTCCCCTGGCCGCGCTGGCCACCCCTGTGTCCTCCTTTTGTCATTCTCTTGTCCTTCTCTGGTCCTGCTCCTGCTGTTGTCCTCTGGCCGCGCTGGCCAACCCTGTGTCCTCCTCTTGTCCTCCTCTGGTCCGGCTGTTGTCCTCTGGCCGCGCTGGACAACCCTGTGTCCTCCTCTTATCCTCCTCTTGTCCTTCATCTTTTTGTCCTCTGTTGCCCTCATGTCCTCCTGCTGTCGTGCTCTTTACGCTGCTTTGTGAGGGAGGGACCAACAAGTCTTACCGACTAACCCGCAGGTTGGAGGCCATTGCTACTGGGTTCCCTTTCAAGCGCATAAGGCACAACGGATACAAATCAACTCATTTTGGAGTCAAGGTGGCTTGAAGAGCTCCGTGGCGATGCGGCGCTCCGAGAGGCACCTGGCTTCAACGTGCCTTTGCGTCTCATTAGTTCAACGGCCTGCATGCCGTGTTGTGCACCAAACATAAGTTAGGAGCAAGGACGCTACTAGGGGCTCCTGGCCTTACTACTAGGAGCAAGGACGCTACGACTAGAGTAGATACTTCATAAGACTTACATTCTTTGAGAAGCACGAGGTGGAGGTTGTAAGTCTTGATTTGCTTTCCTTTGGGAAGGTACGTAGATTGCATGGAATCTTTGCGTCCTTTCATTTAAACTCAGCACATTTTACCTCATCTGGTAAAATGACACTGCTTTGCCTGATTGAGTTCAGAGATTGACTTACTGTACATTCCTTTCATTTTGCTCGATTTTATGTGTATGTTTTTGTATCTGACTCTTTTTCCATTAACCCTTACCTTTGGCGTTGTTCTAGTCTAACTCAACTTGCTACCTTGTTTGGCTTTCACTTTGTCATCCCATCACACAGTCGCAGCCATTTTCCCATCCAAGCCGATTCCGCGCTCATCGTCACCTCACATTCTTTCACAGGTGGATTGTTGCCTTTCACAGTCCTGAGAGACTTGCGGCTACATGTGTCTTGCAGACACCCACTGGGCCTGAGAGTCCAATGCTATCGCCTTCATCCAAGGTTGGTGTCCAGGCGATAGCAGCACTGCATAAGGACCTTGTGCCATCTTTGCCACATTGGTGCGCCTAGCCTGGAAAGCCTTGAAGCATGTCCATGCAGCAAGGAATTTTTGGCCGTAGGCCCATGAATTACCTTGGTCGAAAACACAGTCTTAATCATATTTCTTCCTTGCCAAGAGTCAAGACTGCTTGGAATGCTACGGAAGTGCCATGCCTGTAGGTACGACGTTGAAGACAGCTTTGCCAAGCCCGAGGTTCGGGTGCATCAGAGTCCTAGCCCTTTGTTGAGAAGAAGATTGGCAGCCTTCCTTAGTCCTAAACATTCTGTGAAGCCGTGTCAATGCAAAGTTGCCTGTTCAAGCCTGCCCAGGAGTTTGGTCTTGCGCTGCAGAGGCGCGCAGACGAATGGCAGGCACAAGAAGCACGAGAAGAGGTGGGGCCCAGGCAATTATATCGCATTATCGCATTATATACAACCCTTTTAAAGGGCATCGCTACCAGGAGCAAGGACGCTATTGGTGGCTCCTGGCATCGCTACTAGGAGCAAGGACGCTACTAGGAACAAAGGGCATCGCTACTAGAAGCAAGGACGGCTCCTGGCCTTACTAGAAACAGACCTTTTAAGGTCCATTGATGGGCCTCGCTTAAAATCCTTCAACGGTCTTCCTGAATTTGTCCCAAGCGCCTTTGGCCAACCTCGGAGGCCCGGCATTTGAGTTCAGCTCATGAAGCAACTTGGCAATAGAGAAAAGCTTTGAGATCATCCAAGCCAGCAATTATATAGTTACGCTGTTACACCGTAAAAATCGTAGCTGATCAAACGCCTCCATTGTGGCTTCTTCCAAGAATCTTTGGCCGAGGGACCTCCAATGGTGCAGCCAGTGCCTACAATGACTGAGGCCAAGGAGGAGCGATGGGTGGTGCCTTTTGGACCGTCGAAAGAATCAGATACTTGTTGGGTTGTCATGAAAGACTGCTGAAAGCAGTGCTGATACATGCACCTGCCGTCTCCCCGCACAGGCAGAGGCAATCCTGCAACCGAAAGACCTTCTGGCATCGGAAAGGACGTCAGAAGACCATATAAGGGATGTTTTTTGGTTAGACAAGAGTGACAAGAGCACAAGAAAGATATGAATGATGAACATGGGAAATGGGGTTGTAAACTCTTCAGGCGATCGAGAACCACCGGGTGGACGGTGGCTGGCCTGTAAATCGGTGTCTCATAGTTGTCTTGGTGGAACATTTTGTCGGTACATGCATGACCTTTGGTTGCTGCTGGGTTGCAAAGCTTGCCTTGTCCTTTTGGAATTACAACCAAAGAGAACCGTTGGGTGTGAGGACAATGCTTGAGTGGATGCACACAGTCTTCGCGCTGGCTGTCATTGCCATAGGCCGAGTGAAGAATACTGGCATCTCGAAGCGAGCGCCTTGCATCCCAACTTCTTGATCTTTGAATTGTGCACAAACACTTTTTGAACTTTGATAATTTTGGCAACATTTGGCAACCCCTTTGAACCTTGGACAGCCACACACTGCAGCATAGGATTGGCCTGGTTTTCTCAGGCAGTTTTTTCATCGGGTCCGGGGCTGTGCTGGCGCAGGGAGGTGAGGTCTTGTTTTGCCTTCCTTCTCTCTCATTGTTCCCAGGCTTGTTTGTTTGCAGGTGGTAGGTTGCTTGCCTTCCCAGGCTTCTTGTCCTTTCGCTTCCTTCCTTTGTCTCCCGCCTCTCCTCTTCTCAGTCTTGCGTTGTCCAGACATTGGATCAGTCAGATATTTCCGAGTTCCCGGACGACTTTCTTTTTTGAGGTAGCTACTAGTAGCAATGGCCTCCAAGCCAATAGCGATGGCCTCCAACCTACTAGCGATGCCCCTAAGAGTGATGGCCTCCAACCTACCAGCCGTGGACTACTTTCTTGCCGTGCTGTACTTGCCTGCCGTCGTCTTCGTCTTCTTCTACTTTGTCGCCACAGGTGGTCCTTGGGGCACGCTGCGTCGGTCAGCCGGGTTTCCGGCCTTGAGGTTTTGTCCTGTCTTCTCCGTCTTTGGGTCTCTTTATATAGGTCTGCTTGCTTTCCAGGTGGCCAGGTGGGCCCGTCCCTCACAGGTTGGGTGCTTTCCCTTTCGCCTTTGTGTTCGGCCTTTCCTCTCTCTCTCTCTCTCATGCTAACATTTAGTTCCTTCTGGTCCCCGATTTGAACTAGAACAGATAGCGGGCCTTTGCATCGGTTTGAGCTTGGCAGACTCGCTTGGAGTTTTGAGACTTGATCAAACTTTGACTCAGGATTTCCCACAGACATCTATGCGATTTTTTGTATTTTCAAATGCTATGTATATATATAGTCTTTGAAAAAAAGTTGGATGAATCTCTTAACTAGTCCTGGTGACAAATGTTTTTCCTTGTAAAGCGGGGGAGGCCTTTGGCGGTATAGTTTGACGGGCAACTTGCCGAAAGGAAAGGCGTTGGCCGAGCTGCTTGGATTGTGAGGATGCGTGACTTCACATTGAACATATTCACGCTTGTCGTGCTGTCACTTCGAAGGTCTCGCCGAGTCTGACTTGTCGCTTGCCTGAGGAGTGATGGCATTCGCAAGGAGTTCTTTAACACCAGTAGCCCCTCTCGGATGCTGTTGCTGAGTTGCAGTTGACGTGTGCAGAGCGCCGACATGTTTTTCTCCAAAGTCGTTTACCTAGTATTTTTGCGTTTTTGTCTTTGGAGTTTGATCATGTTTGATCTCAGCAATTTTATTGTGCTAGGCCTAACCTCAGTTTCATACTTTCCTCGTAATTCGGTTTCATCACATCATGCAGTACCATTCCTGACCTATATATGTGTTGGGTGGGGTTTGTGGCTCGAAGCCTTCATGCAGTAGTCGGTACCCCTGTCGTGGTCTTCCCCTTTGGCATCTCGAGCAGAGCCATGACATTTTTGGCCTACCACGTCAGATATCGTTTTCCATTTGCTCTTGCATCTGCAGACGAGATCCTTTTCCCTTGTTAGTTTTGTCTTTGGGGAAAGAACTTATTGTATCATATCTTATTGTGATTTTTTGGAACATGACACGGAGACATAGAAATTCGGAAGTTTTCTTGCTGGGTTTTGGGAGTTGTGGCTGTTAAAAGATGTGAATTGGAACTTGTCTCTTGGACTTTGCCTAGACGCCAGCTTTCTGTCCACTAGGTCAAGCATTGTGTGGCCTCGGTCCATTTGTGACTTTCCGGTTGAGTGCAATATGGTGACAAGCTCGAGCCAATGGAACCCCCAAGTTTCAAGCATTGACTTACTGTAAGGAGGTTTGGTGTTAACACTGCTTGCAAGATGAGGTCTAGGTCGACTCTCCTTCAGTCTAAGCATTCAGTCTAGTGGTTCAGTGCCCATCCACTTGTCTTTGGTCATTTTGGTGTCGCTCTCATTTAGGGCTTGCACCATGAGTTTGCCGCGGCCTGTTTTTTTTGCACGTCATGCTACAACTTTCTTGCGGTATTGTTGAAGGGTGAGCAGCGTCTGTCACATCGCACACATCGCGAACTTGTTTTTGTGTAACAGTCATACTTTACATTTAGTGCCCAGGCAAGCTGGGGGCGGAAGTTTCAAAAGAGGATACCACCGACGTAACCAATAGATCAGATCAACAAGCGTCCTGTGCATCACAGCTGGCCACGGGACACAAAGCACCACTGACCATACTGCTCACCGGAAACACGCCACTCTTCCGTTCTTTGAATGCTTAACTCTACCCTTCTCTTCTCTGAATCTCTGACTCGACGCTGCTGTACTCTACTCTTATACTTTACTCTGCCGTATGCCCCTCTTATATACTCCGCTCTTCTGTTCTTTACATTTCTACTGTCTTCTCTTCTAAACTTCGTTTGACTAGTTTGATGGCAAAGTGCGAGAGTCGTGGAGCAGATGTATTGTGTTTATTGGTGACGGACATGGGAAAACGCACGAAACCGGTCTGTTTCATGCTGTTAGCATTCAAGAAAAACGGAACTATTTGGATTTGCGTACCGAACATGAACATGTTTGCCAGCGGCATTTGTGGTGTGGCTGTGCCCGGGTCATTCCCACCAACTTTGTTCAGCCTGCAACAACCCCCCTCTTCAAAGAAGTGGGTATTGACTACTCACTATTGGCCGCTATCTATTTTTGCTTCCGCACAATTGAAGGACATACTGAGCCTTGCCTTACTTGCTCTTGACCACCCTCGGGACTCGGATGACCCTCTGACCGAGCGTTGGAGTGGGCCCACTTTTCAAGGAATGGCATTTTGCAAGAAACAACTGTAAAAATCCTGCAACTGTTGACTTTGGATCGAATCTCTGAGGCTTGGGATTTATAGCCTCTTTCTAGTCTTTGTTGCAGTCTGCTTTGGATGGTATGCGGCCGCTTGGCTGGCAGTTTTAGAAAACCGCATAGAGAGATGCTGTCCACATAGACTAGACCTATGCAGGTCCACAAATTTGTGCAGTCTTTGCTTCAACTCAGCTATAAAATACACATAGAGTGCATGCCCCACTCTACCTTCTATACACTGTGGCCATGCCTTTTCTTGGCCAAGCATTTTGCTAGCCGAGGTCCTTTCTCACCTCCAACGGATCAAGGCATTGACCAAGATACCTGGCTAGCAAGGGAGGTTATTGTAACAGTCCTGAAAGTTTAATGACATCTATTTGTCGGAAGTAAATGAAGTCAACTTGCGGTTGCTTGTAGACGAACCGTTCTTATGCAAATCAGCCTTGCAATTTTCTCATAAAACCAGGCCCTATTCCTTGGAAGTTTGGAACTCTGTGACTGTGGAACCAGGAGCCCCTGGTAGCTTCTTGCTCCTAGTAGTAAGGCCAGGAGCCCCTAGTAGCGTTCTTGTTCCTAGTAGCGATGCCAGGAGCCCCTAGTAGCGTCCTTTGCTCCTAGCAGAAATGCCAGGCTTTGATCCCAACTTTTGGTCTCAAATGGTTTGATCTTGAACCACGCCCTGATCAGATCCTAACCTGCGCTGGAAGCTTGAAACCTTGTAAATCCTGGAGCTGGCGTTCTAACAAGCCGTGACACCGCAGAAAAACGCTCTGGCTTATGCAAAATGCTATCTGGGGTCTATGCTGGTGCCATGTTTTGGTTTGTGTGCTTCATTGAGATGAGCTTGACACCTGTGGACACCTTCCTCAGACATTCTCAAGCGCGTTTTGAACCTAGGACCTAGGACCTAAGACAAGCCTCCTTTTGAGCACATTCGTACATGTGTTCACCAGGAATGACCAGAAGGAGCGTATTTTCAATCGACGGACAGGCCCTACTCTTTTTGCAGGTGCGCTGACTCCTTTGGTTCAAGATGTTTTTTGCAAGCCTTGTTCATACAACCTCAATGTATGCGCAAAACCGGGAATGACAGCTTGGGGAAATTGTTGCGCATAGCGGATGCCTATTCTACGGAATTCCAACCGGCTCTTGGGCCTTGACTTGCTTGGAATGCACACGTGTGCTTTTCAGCTTTCGGTTGATTTCTTTGGGCAGTTACTCATTCTTGGAAGCATCTTGTTTGGAACAACTTTGGAACAACTGCTAGGACTGCATATTGCATGTGCAT
>CAXAMN010013335.1:134053-148423 GCA_963970005.1 Durusdinium trenchii
GCCTCCCCGCCTAGGCTTTGGCTATAGGCCGGGGTCGGCGGATAATATGTATAATCATGGCTCCACCATCACTCCACTCTCGCAGTGCTCTTTAAGGTGATGCCCCTGCTCCTGCTGCTCCTGGTGCGGCCGCAGATGGAGAGCAAAAAGGTGAAGGCTTAGAGTTGAGTTTTTCATTATTGTCTTCTTTTTCAAAGCCCGCTCCTACTTAATTAAGTAGAGGCCTGCTTAATTAAGTAAGGCGCCGCCGCCTATATACTTAATTAAGTAAGGGAGAAGTTCGCTACTAGTTACTTAAGCTGCTACATATGGACGCAGGATAGCTCAGTTTTGGCGAATCCACGAGTGAGAGCAGCAATAGATATTGCCGGAGTGGATGTTACAGGAAACTACCACAGCGGACAACCGCCAAGCAAGTTGTTTGCTCTGTTTGGTCATCAGATACAGCATATATCAAGGTGTTTCATATTCGAGTTCATCAATAGTCGCGGACAAGGGGACGCACTGTCAGCGATTCGTTGTCTTGTTTGCAAGACTCTTGCCAAAAGAAGGCTCACCACCAACCAACAAAGTATTACTTCGTTGAGATCTCTGGTTCAATTACGATGCTTTAATATGTTTTAAGCTGTTGCTGAGACTTGGCCGTGGAAGTTGATGTAAAGTTTTGGAATTTGCTTTTCAATGAATGGTTACAGTCCGATCCTGACATTTGGGACCGCAGGCGAAGCGGTACCTGCGGAGGGTGCTGCAGACACCCAAGGTGGGGCTCTCAGGTTGATGGCCTCCAACCTAATAGCAATGGCCTCCAACCTGCTATGATATATTATATATATATAGGTAATTATAACAATTAATTAGCTAGCCTCGGATCGGAATGAATTCAGGGCAAGGAAAGCTGCTGACATCTCAAAGTGTTTGGATCTTGTGGCGTCTTAGTCTTAACGTCTCTCTTGGTGGCATCTTGGCATCCATTCTATCTCACAGTCCTTGGATTTAGGGGGAAGCAGCTCCCTGCTTAAGTCCAGACAATGATGCAATCCAACTCATGCAAACTGGCCGCCTTAGATCCACTCCCTAATTGCTGGAGGCAACCTAACTAAGCACAGCGCTAATAAATCCGATAGACACAAAAGGATACAAGGCTATGTAGGCCTCAACTCATGTGGAATCCAGCACTAACCTGACCAACAGGGTCAAGCTTTACCAAGCAAACCAGCATGAGTAACTCATGAGTAGTCTCAAGAAGTACATGACGGACAGATTTGACAGTAATGCCAAGTCCTACTTGTGCAGTGAGGTGCCCTAGGAGAAGGTCGAGGAAATGAAGGCATGGCATCATGCTGCTTACCAAAAAAGACGGCCAGTGGAATAACTGCTCAACAATATTCCTTGAATCAGCGGGAAGTGCCTCAGTATTGTTGATTTCCGCTAGAAACTTGAAGCCAGAATCGTGGAGCATAGAGGAAGACACAGAAAGAGGAATTAACCTGCAACCGCCGCCGCAGTGGAAAGCTTTTCAGGCAGTGCACTTGGTGAAGGAAGAGGGAATGAGGATGGAGGCTTGTGGTTTCAGCCAGAACTTCATCAGAATGCTGCATGCTGATGGTTTCTCAGCAAGCCAATGTGTGCAAGTCCTTTCTGATTATTTTAGTTAAAGTATGGTTTGCGTTTGTTTTGACCACGGTGATATTGATTTGCTGCCCCACTCCACCTGAACTGATGTAAGTGCGATCAGCCAAGCTGTTTGGCACGACAACCTCTTGAATGGGCTGTCAGACGGCTGTCACACACGAGGTGATGCAGGATGAATCGCACAAGGCCCGGGACTCTTGCTTGTGACTTGTGGTCGAGCTCAGAGACCGACATTTGGTGTTCGACTCTCTTGACCTGTTGACAAAAAACAATCAAGCATTGATGAAAAACACGTGCGTGAAACGTGGAGGTTGGGCCCATTTAAGTTCAGGCCACTTTGGCTCAAGTCTGAGCCCTACCTAGTATCCCCTTGTTTGATTTGCGATATTGCGATGGTCCTGGAATTGTTTCTCCTGGTCGCATTTCTGATTGGGATGATCTTTGGTGTGCATTGCTTGGTGTTGCTGCTGGCCACGCATTCTACCCGTGGCGACGCCGGCCTTGTTGGGGCCTTCCGAGTTCTCCAGGCTCGTGTATGGCAAGGTAAATCTTGACCGTGATGCGCTGTCAGGCCAGGTGTCGCCTCCGTGTATCAGTGCCACCATTCCCAATGAAGCATTTGGTTGGTGTGTGAAAATAAGCTGTTGGAGTGCCAGACAGCTGCTGGGTGCCACAGACATTGAGCACACATGCAGGGATCACAGAAAGGCCGCTGATTGCTGACCTTGCGGTTGAGCAGATCGCTGCAATGCACATAAAGGCGTTGAAGAGGCGTGAAGCTCCCTATGCTGATTCCTTTGTGTTGCCGCCTTTTGGCAGGAGAATGCAGAGACAGTTGAAGCAAGGAAATCTTCTTTGGCCCGATGGGGCATGGAAGACGGTGAAGGTTCAACAGCTTCCCATTCTCGCAGGTTGGGCAGTTCGGCGGGTGCTTCACTGCTGGGCCACAACCGGAGTGGTCCGGATCTGATCCGTTGAAGTACAGGGTAGGAGTAGCCTCCGCGAAAGCTGCGGCGCTCTTAACGCGGAAGATTCATCGCGCTGTGTTAACGAGGAGGGTGCCCGCATGGACGCTCGTGGCAGTTTTGCCGTATCAATGGAATTAATCAGGGGTAAGCAACCTGGTCGGGAACTCATTCGTGCTGTGGCTGAAGGGAGACAGCCAATGACACGACAGAGCGACTGTGTACCAGGTCGAGGCAGCTCGAAAGAAACGTAGAGACAAGTCGGCAAGGGTGCTGGCTGGGTGCTGGCAAGAAAGGCAGCAAGAACAAAGGGCGCTTGTGTTTGTGGAAGAGCGCTGCAGCCGCAGGTGCTTGCGAGTTGGAAGTCAGTGGTCAACTGGTCAGCGATTTGAATGAGTGAGTTTTTCGCTGCGTGTGGAGGATTTTCGCCAACCATGGAGGAGCTGGCGAAGGGAAGATCTGGCGAAGGGAACAGTTCGAGCGACATTGCCCCCCGGACCGTTATGAAGGCTGACGAATGTCATAGCCACATTGTGCAAACGCTTTCCAAGGCGCGAAGAACAGACTAGTGACTATATAGTATGGCGCAACGAAAGCGAATCGCTCTGATGCTTACTCAGATGCTGTATGATGGAGGGAAATGCCATTTGTAGGTTGAACGAAAGTAAAAAGGGGCAGGGATTGGCAGGTGCAGTAACATATCTTAACCATAGTCGGATACGTTGCTAGGCGCTTCAACTTAGGGCCCTGCACTTCGTTTGAAAGGCGAATTGCGTCTCACAACCATCTTCGGGATATGCCCTGCTGACTAGGGATTGTTGCGCAGGGGGTCCGTGTAATGTGGCTTCGGGAGGAAAAGTGTGTTTGGCAACCCGTTTCTGTTCAGGGTGAGCCTCTTTATTCAAGAGAGCGGGAAGCGTAGACGGAGTTCACGGCGCTCAGAAGGGGCCACCGGCACTGACTGAGGCCACCTGAGGCAGGCCTGGGAAAGACAGCAGGATTTTTGTACCTTTTCCTTTTCCCGGTTGGGGGGTAGGTGAAGGGGATGTAATATAGAGGTAGCTAGTAGGTTACGTAGGTTACTAGTAGCAAGAAAACTCAAGAAAACTGCCTCGCTTGAGGGCGGAGAGGAACACCATTTGGTTCGTTCATTGTTTTAGGGACGCCCAACCATGTTTCTTTACGAAAGTACAAAGGTTCCGCTTAGCTTTAGTGTTTACTTCACACACAAATATAAATAACAAATATATGTATCTATATTCATATTGATGGACAGGTAGATTAGATAGGTAAGTAGGTGGGTAGGTGGTAGATACACTGACGGATTGAGCCGAGCCAGAGACAGTACAGTACACTGTCTACGACCAGTGTTCACTTTCCTAACATGGTTACACAGCTACTTGATCGCAAACAGTGTTCACGTCCTAAATGGTTACACACTTGAGTTTGCCATTGCTTCGATTCGGTGTGTAGGTGGCAAACTGCTGTGCAACCCGTGTCACTGCCTTTGAGAAAAAGGAGCGCCTTCCGACCCATCATCCACTGTGGCGTGTATATATACAAACACAGACATGTACAATCATATAATCATATATACATATTGGGTTTGTCTTATTACCAGTACCGGTCGGTAAACAATTACCACTATTCTAGACAACTTTGCACTGCTACTGGTAATGAGATATGCCCGATAATGTACTCATATATACATGCACTTATAAATTCATATATACAGATTCGTGCAGATACATGTACATACAAACTATGTTTTGTTGCATATTTTGGTTGCCAGATTTAGACCTGACTGTCCCAACTGAACATGAGGCTCCTGACAAGTCTGCAGACAGCGTTCAGTGTGCTTTCAGTCTCCAAGTCTTCACGTCATGGCATACTTGTTGCAGCCCTTGAGTTTTGGCAACGCTCATGGTCTAATTTGTGGGTTCAAATTATGTGATACATACATTTGTTTTTGGTATTATATACTACTATATAATGACTACTTGAAGACGGTTGCTCTTCGGTGAGGTCAAGCTGATAGAACATGTATGCCATTGTGCAATGTGATTTATTGGGATCTGAAATGCAATCACAGACCATCAGCTTTCGGATATTTGACAGTTCTAGACTGCTTGATTATTTAGGTTGCTCCGACATCGAAAGCGGTACAGCAAGTATGATGCCAGATCTTCGTTGTCAGAGTTCTGTCACCCTGTTGGTTCAGAATAGGCTCGCAGAACTGCTGACCACCTTGTTGGAAGTTGCAAGAGTACCTGTGAGTCATTCGGGTCTCGCACCATGACGCGTTTTGAATGACCTGACGCAGCTCTGAGCTCCAAGTGGTGTCAGTTGTGAGTTTAGAGTTTTAGGTTTTGAGTGCAGCTGCGGTGCCTTTGTACTTTGTGATTTGCGCCTCGTCAAGTTAAGATGGTTTGGTATGATGAAGGATAAGTAAGCTGTGAATTCTCGGGCAAGGTGCATGGACATTTGCTGATTTGTTGCAGTTCAAGTGACGTCACAGATGCTAGTCGCCTAAGTATTCGGCAGCCTCAGTACCTGGATGTTGTGCGGGAGTTGCAAAATTCCTGAAACGTTTAGCGCCTGTTCCTCTTGAATGACTCGCGCTTGCCAAGTCTTTTTCACTTCTTTTCTTGACAAATTTTCACTGTAGCAGCTCTGTAGCAGCTCTGGCCACTCCAGGTGCTTAATGGCGATGACCAGTCCCGATGGATGGGGTGCCCAGAGGCACCGATTCCTCTTCACGACCATAAACTTGAAAATAGAGAGGACGGCGAAGGCAGATTTTTTGGCAGACACAACAATTCCATAAGGCAATCTGATTGCCACTGGTTTTGGGCTTTCTCTGCACGGGTTCATATGAATGCACAAGTGCTTGTGCTACATATTTTGCTACTGGTTATTCAGTGTGACAGAATTGCTTGTGCTCGAGGACGTCTGAGCCACAGCAAAGAGGGCTTTGAGAAAGGTCTCTTGAGAGAGGGAGCTGGAAAAGGTCTCTCCATACTTCCAGCACAATATGGCATTGTCGCCAAACAGAAGCTACCAAAACCCAAGACAAAGTGGAGCAAACAACAAACAACAAGATGTGAGCAAAGACCCAGCAACCACCTGCTGTTCAGACCCCAGGAATCAAGTCTATGGTAGACTCACTCTACCTATTCTAGGCTCGGTTTCTAGGGGCGTTGTATAGGGCTCCAGTGCAATGTTTTGCAGCCGTTGTTTTGTCTTCAGATGTCATTATTCACCAAGGTACAGTATTTCAGCTTTTCAGGTCGGTATATATTATATATATAAGGGGGATACATACACAAACCTTTTTTGGTTGGATTGGCGTGCATTAGGTTTGAATGGTTTGAACAAGTTCGACATTGAGATATTGAGCGAGCACGAGCTGATGCTGACCATGATAAACATGGTACGCAACAGTTTTCACTTGCTGTCGCCAGCAGCCGAGGACCAACCGCGCTCTCTGATATGCATGCGAAGTGGAGCGAGAAGGGTGATTTCCTCAGCAAATAAGCGATAATAAAAGATGATAAAAGATAATAAAAGAAGTTTAGCTGTGCATGAATATGGAAAGAGTGTTTCAATTTCGACACTTGACATAGTTGTAGCCAACCTTGGCCTATTTCCAAGGAGCACACGAATTCGTGCCGAACATGGGGTCTGCGAACTATGCTTCCAGTTCGGCAGCCCACATTATATCAGTCAGCAATTCATCCAGTCTTTTCATACTTGCGCAAAGGTGCGCAAGAGGCCAAGGGGCAAAAGAGGATTGCAACAACATTTTCTTATGGATCCAATGACAGTGCAAAGTGACCAAACTAAAACGGGATCAGCAATGCTTACTGGCTAGGTCGGCTAGGTTTGTTTGCGCTGCATCCCAGGAACCGACCGCAATGTTCGCGACAATCGTATGCAGGAACCCCAGGATGGCAAACGTGCACGCTGAATTTGTTCTGTGTGTCACCCTCTGTCTACAGGATGCTTTGTACAGACCAAACAGCAGGATTTGCAAGCAACCCATCCAGCCTTGCACCAACGAAGACACTGGAAGCACCGATACCGGATGCTGGATCGACCCACCGCACCTGCTTTTTCTGCCTTGTTTCACCGCTTTTCAAAAGTTGGGGAGTTTGCATACATTTCACCATTCCGTTGTCCACAAAGTTTATTACATAACTTCAAAGTGGTAATTTAATGCATTTCCTGATCTCGGGCCGTAGGGTGCATCAATCTGAAGTGTGATTTGCCATATCTCTTGCCACAGTGGTGGACGGTGTGAACCTGGCGACGGGCGCTTACATTGCACTTCTTCTGGGGAACAATTTCCGATTCAGAAATATTCAGAAACTACGGTTCAGAAGCTACGATTCAAACACTACGATTCAGAAACTATGATGCAGAAACTAAACCTTAGTTCAGAAACGACGAAGACAAAACAACGATTCAGAAGTCGAGCAGGGGGGGGGAGGGGTGGGAGTGATAATGACGTGCGGTTTCTGGTTGCGAGCAAGGTGAAGAAACCCTTCCCTTTGATTGAGTTGATTGCCTGGCCGAAACTTTGAGTTTCCGAATCAGGCTGTAATTCCGAATCATAGTTTCCGAACCTTCCTTGACCTCTTCTGGGATCTTCTAGTAACTAGTGCATTGTTTCACCTCGGAAACTTCACTCAGCAAGGGTTTCACCTTTCCTGTACCTCTCTTGAGTTGCACACCAAAGGCTTCAACTACTGAAGAAGACCTTCCCGGTTGCCTGTGCAGCTGCCATGCCTGCTCAAAGAGCACTCTGCCAGTCATATTTATTGAAATCTATGTAACTGTTCAATCACTTGAATCTGGAGTTCTTTTTTGTATCTCTTCACTGCTGGAACCTGAATAAATGTCATGCTGTCCCATGCAGTCTTTCCTGCCAAAAAAGACTAGACTAGGTGCTCCTGACAGTGATGAGAACATCCCCCACAACGGGCCCAAAGACTGCAGTTGCAGTCACTAGACACTAAAACCTAGGATGTTTCAATGGCATCTGGTGCGGTGTTTCGTCGGCAGGAACTCTCTTCGCATCTCACTTTCAACTGGAGTCAAGCTGTCTTATGCGGCATATGCGGGCCGTGTTTCCTGTGCGACCTTCCATGCTTGCAACCGGCAAACTTTTTCAGGCCAACATGCCCAGTGTCCTCGCACTCCTCGCGCGTTGTCAGATCAGACAGCTCCTGTCTTGCAGCAAGTCTTCCAGAAACAACCACCATCACTTGACAAGGCGTCCATCTCCAACATTTCATTCAGGCACTAATGCACAACTTCATTGACTTTGCGCTTGAGAGACTTCTATTTTTGCTACGACATGCAGAGCAGGTAACGCCAGGTGGCAGGGGAAAGGGCCTGCGCAGCCGGATACTCGTACCACGATGCTACTCGTAGGGGCCTGGAGGGCGTCCCCCACGCGACAGGTTGAAGGCTCCCATCAAGACCCGGAGAGCCAGAGACGTCAGATGACCCTTGGACAAAGATCACAAGGCCAGTTGATCTTACAGACCTACACATGTCTTCAAACACAGTTCAAACGCACGACAAACATTGTCCTGCGCTTCTTTTGGTGTGCTCTCTTCTGCTCCCATGCTGCATGTTGCCTGACGCCACCTTTCTTGCGAGCCTTCCAGAAACAAACGACATTATATATACCTCTACAACCTGATTGTTTCAGACACCTGTCTGTCTCCCAGCAGTTCGGATTTTTTTTGGCCTTTAAGGGATTCTCTGCAAAGACAAATCCATAGATTCCTGAAATGGCAGCGGGTCAATTTCTGGAGCTCCAAACCCTAGGAGGCTGATCCCTCTGGCAATCTGTTCGACCAGGCTCCCCCGAGCTTTGACCCACAGCCAAACACACCGAAGAAAGTCACCTGAAAGGCCAACTGCTAAAATAACCATTACCAGACACTCCATGTGTGACATGGAAGTCCGGGCCCGAACCAGACCCTATTCGTTGGTTCTGAAGGCAGGGAGAGCTGAAGAAGCTCTTGAGAGCTGGTAGAACCCGAAGTGGTCTGAACTTTTGAGCGATAATATAAGCAAGGACGCTATTAGGTGGAGGCCATCGCAAGTAGGGTGGAGGCCATCGCTACGGCTACTAGTAACAAGAAGCTACTAGTAGCCGTGAGTTTGGCGGCAGAGTTGTTTGATGTCAATGAACACAGGGAGCTTTGTTACAGTAGTAACCAACCTTTTGCAAACTGTTAGTTTGACTTCAACAGGTTAGTTTGTGTTTGGGCGTTTAGCGATTATTGTCCGAAACTTCATGGTTCTGTTTGTCCCTGATGGTCCCTGGCACCTCAAATGGAAGTGCGTCATGATTGATGATGGGCAATCGTCATATTCATTCTACCGTGTACAGTTTTTAAGTACCGCCACCGTCCCTTTGCAAGTTTTATTCTGTCAGCCTCCCTATATCGGCATGGTTGCCTGCAAAATGTATAGATTCCTCGTGGACTGAGGATGGCACCTGTAGCATTTGGGTCCAGCACTTGAATCATGCACCTAGTTTTTCCAGACACTGGATGCAGTTTTTCACCTTCATTCACCTTCAATTCAAGCATTGGACAAATTGCCTAGGCAGCAGCCCATGGTAATGCAAAATGCTTGGATGCAGGGCTACATGCCAGAGGCAATGAAGGGTCAACCTTCTGAGCTTTGCTTCATGATGTGTCAGCCCTCGGGAATATCGCTTGATTTCTATTTGGAAGGGTGACCTTAGTTGGTTGCAGTACTAGAATCGGTGATAGCAACGAGAGAAGTGCCTTAGCTGTACCATGTGTGCCTTTCAAGCTGGAACATAGTATAGTATTGGCGTCCGACCTGCAAATCATCAAAACCATGTTTTTTTGGGTACACAGAAATCATCAGAAATCGCGTCTTCACAAAAACCATGTTTGAAACCATCTGCTATGACATCAACGCGTTGCAACTGTTTGCATACAGATACTTTTCATGCAAGGGGGAGGAGGAAACCTTCATCTGTAGACGCAGCGGACAACTTCTTGGCCAGGGACAATGGAACATGCAGAATCAGATGATGCCAGGCGCATTTGTGGGAACGTGATTGTTTTCTTGCTTAAGCAAGAGCATGCAAGGGTTTATATAGTTTGCCTAGCTGCTCTCCAACTAGTATGCAGAGAAGCTGTGGATGGCAGTGCAGCATTCTTGCTCGAGGTTCCAGCTTTGGCAATGGAAACTTGAAACCGAGGACGCCACGGGTATGAGAAGGGGACCGAACCAGCGCTAAATGGCTACATGGAGTAGTTATGCAATGTGCTGGGGCGCCACTCCCTCAAAGAAATCCAAGCTGAAAAGGGTTTCCCAACCAAGGCGCAAACACAAGTGAAAATGCTGTGCAAAGCGGCAAGCAAAGCAAAGCTCTTTTTGCGCTAGTGACATCGATGCCTTGAGTTAAGGCGGCGTCAAGAAAACTGCACATGCGAGCGACACCGAAAGCTTCAAAAGAATGCAACTGTACTTCTCACATTGAGAAAAGAGAGTGTTTCGGTGTGCTCTTTGCTTTGTTCTTGCTGATCCTCTGCTTTCGACGTTCTCTTTGTGCTTTGCGTATGTTGGCTCTCCGTTGTTCTTCACTTTTGTCTTCTTTGGTCTCCACCAAGCAAAGCTGGGATGTAGTGCGAAATCCCTGCAGGAGCTCGGTGGACATATCTTTTGTCAACGGGTCAGCCAATTGCTTCCAGGTCGGAACCCAACGCAAACGAAGCACTCCATCCTCCACCAACCGTTTCACCATCAGCATGTCCAGCGCCGTCTGTTTCTCGCTGGCCATGCTGCCGGTCTTGTTCACATGGTCATTTAGACCTTTGGCATCTGTGATGATGATGCCATCTGCCATGAGCTCTTTTCGCCATGATGGCGAGATCTCCGACCGTCCGTGGTACATGGCGTCGGACAAGGCTCTGTTGTAGAGGATGCGGTCGGCAGCAGAGGTCATCGAACAGGCCTCGGCGGCCAGGCTTGACCTGACCACTCGGTGGACTTTGCTGCTGTGGAATTCCAGCAGGCTTGACTTTGTTGGCTTCACTTCAACTTGCTTGCTGGTGACAAAGTGTACCTCAGCTTGCTGAGCGCTCATGCTCTCCGACTTGCCCAGTGAAGCGTCGAAGTAACTCACCAGCAGCGGCTCACCCTGAATTGGGTGAAGGACATTCTTCGCTCCTCCATCAGCAGCTGCTTTCTTCATCGCTTGCAACAGTTGGTTTGCTGCTTGAAGATCTTTTCCTCTTGCACTGCCAACTGACTGAGCCAAGGCGCTCACGCGATAGAGGAACTCCGGCATGACCAAATGAGCTGGCCACCTCAGCTGCATTGCAAGTCTCCGGAAAGCCGAAAGTTGCTCTCCTTTCAACTTATCTCCCTTTCCAACCTTGAGCTCTGCCGGCTGGATTTTCTCCACATACTCAGTCATGTCATCGACGAAGGTGACTCCCAAAAACGTGATGGCCTTGTCTTTCATGTTTTGCCACTCTTTTATGTTGAACTTCGAACTGATCTCCTGTTGGAGCTTCTTCATATTTGCTGGAGCGGTGACCATGAGCCCATCATCCACGTGCAGACACAAAATGGCTGTGACTTCACCTGCTTGCTTCTTGATGAAAGTGGCTCTGCAGAGCTCCAGCTCAATGAACTCCAATTCTTCGAGCAGCTCCTTGGCACGCAAGTACCAGAGGCGTGGTGCCTCTGACAGGCCATACGCAGACTTGCAAAGCATCAGCAGTTCAAAGGGGCGGATTGCCTTCTCATCTCGAACTGCTGGGAGACCTTCGATAGGTGCTTTGATCACCACCTTCCTTTGTACTGGCTTACCTGAAAGAAATGCAGTACTCACATCAAAGCATGCGGCTTCCCAGTGACGGGTGAGGGCGATGATTTTGGCCAGTTGCACTGCTGCCCAAGTGGTGGTAGGTGCATCTGATCTGAAGGAGCCCAAGTGAGGATCCAAGTGGCCTGGTACAATCAACCTGGACTTTGGTTGAAAAGTGCCATGAAGCTCTCCTTTGTTCACCCGAAGCAGGCGTGCTGGCGCCCTGAAGACATCACTGGGGTTAAGGTTCTTGACCTCCTCCTCACTCAAGCGGCGAACGACCTTGTTGTCAATCCAGGAGGTCCATTCTTTTGCATCACTTTCTTCATAAGCCTTCTGCTCCTCCTGGTTGAAGTGACGTGGATCAAGCTCTTTCCCGTTGGTTTTCTTCACCAACAGGTAGGCTTCTTGGAAGGCCTGCTTGTCCTCCTCCTCTCTTCTCAACTTCATCCACTCTTCGAAGTCTTCCACCATGACCTCATACACACCACTTGGCAACTCGACCAGAACTGCCTCCTCCTTCTTTTCTTCTTTCGGCTCACTTCTTAGGAAGAGGGTTGCTCCTCTCCACTGGTGTGGTGCTTTTCTCTTTGGCCTTGTTTTGACTTCCTCCTGATTTTCTTGGCACACCATTGCTGTGCCGGTTGTCTCTCCAACCATGATGGTGATGCGGCTTCTCTTCGGCTTTGGAGGCTTTTGGAATCTCTTCCTTGGTTTGATGTGGTATCTCATCCCTGTAATGGGAAGATCTAGAAGCTCTTGCATCTTCTTCACTTCACTTCTGGTAGCCCATTCATTGGCCCTCTTTGTGTCGTGGACCAAGCTGAGCATGGTGTAGTGCATGAACTCTGGAGTGAATCGTTGGGCCAACTCCTCTTCTGTCAGGCCTGTGTGCTGGCCTGTGTTGTGGGTCCTCCAATGTTTGAGGCTCATAGGGACATCATCTTGTAGCACTTCTCGAAGGCGCTTCTTGTAGCCTTCACTGTCTTGTTCGCCCAACTGCTTCACAATCTCTTTTGCCAGCTCCCGGTCAATCTCCTGCATCTTCTTCTTTTCTTCGGTGGCCTCTTCTGGCTTCTTCTTTTCTGGAATGATCTCGATGGTGATCTCCTCCTTGGACTTTGGATCATCTTTCAGCTTCAACCGGGGCTGTCGTTCCTTGTCCTTCTTGATGGTCTTCTGGACTTTCCTAAGCCCCTTGAGACTCTTCGCTATCTCTTTTGCTCTTGCCTTCTTCCAACCTCCTCTCTTCTGCACTATCACTTCTTCTTGAGGCTGCCACCCAACTTCTTCTTCCTTTTCTCCTTCTTCTGGTGGTTGTGGGACTTGGGTCATATCTTCAAAGTCCTTCTCATCTTCCCACTTCTTTCCCAGATCTTCCAACTCCTGCATGCGCCCTGGAAATCTCCTCCTTCAAGCTCTGTGCAGCATCGAAGATTGGAAGCGGCCACCAACAAGCATCGTCCTCTCCAACTGATGTAATATCTCTCACTGCTTTCCTTCATCAGGATCACGGCGGGTCCCCGCCAAGCACCAGCATCTCTCTTGAAGCGCTTTGCAGTGGGTTGTGGAGAGTAGAAGTACACCATCTCACCTGGTGTAAACTCTTTGATCTTGCCACGTGGCCATCGTCTCAGGGCCCTCTTTAGCTTGTCCTGGCAGTCCTTCCTCAAGAGGGAGATCTTGGCCGCTGCCCTCATCTCTAGGCTTCTTTGGACTTCGCCCTCAATGGTCAGAGATTCTCTCAAGGCCAAATTGCCAGTGGAGTCCTCTTCGAGCAGGTCAGGAAACATGGGAGCACGACCAAAAACCATCTGATATGGTGTGAACCCACCCCTTGTGATGGTTTGGTTCTTCGCTTGGATAGCTGCAGCCAATGCCTCCTTCATCTCAGCCTTTCCTTTTGCTTTGTATTGCCAGATAATGGCGTGCCACGCATGGCCGAGTAGGCCTCCGTGCCTCTCTGCGAACCCGTGCTGCCATCCTGCTCTTGCTCCAGTTGACCTGGAATGGATTCCATGGGTCTCCAGCCACCCGATGAAAGCTCCATCGAATTCCCCTCCTTGGTCCACAAAGAGGGTGGTTGGAGTGCCGTAGATGGAGGCCCAGTGGCGATGGAATTTCTTTGCCACGTACTCTGCTTTCCTGTTGAGCAGGAGGCATGCGGCATGAAAGGAAGCGCCGCCGTCGATCATTGAGAGGGCCACATGCAACTTGCCATTGGCATCATGCATGTACTTGAGGTCGATGTGAACTTCTTTCCCAAAGATGGACGTTCTGGTGATGGGATTGACCTTAGGATATCGGTCTGGAGGGGCCACCTTCTGGCAGACTGGACACTTGTAGTTCTCAGCAATCTTGATGGTGTCCTTTGAAGCGCCTGCCAACGTCAACATCCTCACCAATGTTGCTGTCGTGGGATGTCCCAATCTTTGGTGTATCATCGCCACTCTCCAGCCTTCACTTCCTTTCTTTTCTTCTTCTTCTTCTTGTCTATCCACATCCTCCTCTAGCTCCAGCTCTTCTTTCTCCTCTTCTTCCATTAGTTGTTCTTCGGACAGTTCACCTCCTTCTGCGAACACTTCCTGGGGTCTCTTCTTCCTCAAGTATTGTTCTGCCCCTAGTATCACCTCTCTGGCGAACTTGGTGGTGTAGCCTCCAGCAAAGGCAGAGACAGGCATCCATTGACCATTGATCTTGGCTCCTCCCACAACAGGAGTATGTTCATGTTGTCCCCGACATAGGGTATTGCACCTTGCGACGATCTCTTCAGTTCCTCTGAGCCGGGTTCTCTTCTTCAAGAAAGGTCCTTGTGGGAGACGAAGACCAAAGGTGCACATGTCACAAGTGGAGTCTCCCGTTCCAGCGAATGCTTCTTCGATCAATGGTTCTTTC
>CAXAMN010013335.1:148433-164258 GCA_963970005.1 Durusdinium trenchii
TGGAGTCTCCCGTTCCAGCGAATGCTTCTTCGATCAATGGTTCTTTCCACGCCAGGGATGGTTTGGGATTTTCTCCTAGCACTGCGCCCCCTCTCTTCCTCTGTGCCAAAGTGGCATCTCGGACAAAACGAAGGAGTGTGCGATTCTCTTCCCTCTTCACCTGTAGTTGTGCTCGTTGTAGTGGAGTCTTGTTGCCCAGGCTTTGAAGAGGGCTCCATGGTCCACATGGCCATGCCAGGACCAATAGGTCTGGATCGACCCGGTCGATGTAGTCCAAGGCCTCAGCATAGTCATTTGACTTCATCAAGTCCCAGCGAGGAAGGGTGACCGGCTCATGAAAGTGCCAGTGGCGTGCCGCTGCAACCAGGGAGATGGCACACGTCCATGTGAAGACTTCCAGCACCGACCATCTGCTGCGTGTTGGACGGACTCGCCTCTGGACAAAGGTCTCTGAGATTGCTGAACTGGCTGGCTTCTCTTGTTCTTGGTTGTATGACATGGCAATCTCATGGACATGGTGTCCCAATTTTCTTCGCAGCTGCTTGTTCATGTTCTTCTTCTTTCCTTTCAGTTGCTCTTGGACCTCTTCTTCTCGCTGGGCTGCCACGTCTCTCTTGTCTTCCTCCTCCTCTGAATCACTTGAGATGACCTCCACACCAACCTCATGCGAAGAGGAACTCTCTTCCGCCTCCTCAGACTCCTCGGGCTCTTCATCCTCCGACATAGCTTCAATCACCTTCACGCCCAAGTCTTCTTGCAACTGCTGAAGCCATTGCTCCTTTCTTGCCTCACGAAACGGCTGATCTTCTTCTTCTTCTTCATCTGTCGTGTCGACTGGAGGCCCCTCATCTTCTGTGCTTCCTTCTTCCCCTTCTGAACCTTCTCCTGCTCCTGCAACAAAAGAAAGCGATTGGGGATTCTCTTGGAGGACTTTCCTTCTTCTTCTTCCTTCCGTTGACTCCCAAAAGCTTCTTGCTTTGTCTGCTTCCGTGTCCTCATAATCCAGGAGGTGGATACCTGGATGTCGGGTCCAAGTCAGGATCATTGGCCGACTGGTGCCATTCAACTCCAACTCCTTCTCGCTGAACCGAAACACAGCTTTCCATCGGCTCAGTTCTGAGGGACCGATCAGTCCAGGGCAGCTTGTGGCCTCTCCTTCAACCAATGAGATGCGAACCACATCCCATGCACCGTGGATGAGGACGGGGTAGATGAAGGCCTTGGTGCTAATGACTGGTGCCCCAGCTCCAAATCTGTACACCTCATGTTCCTCCACCTGAGTCCATGGCACTTTGATCTTGATCAGTGCACCTTGTAGAGCTTCATGCCACAAGCGACCACCAACTGCATTGCGACAACCAGAATCTGCTATAGCCAAACCTGGAGTTTGCAGATGAGGTGGGAGCTTCTTCTTGACTGCATTGTAGACTTCCACCTGGTGCGGCTCGATGTACCAGAACTCTGTGATCAGGACGGCCTGATGTGTGATATCTTTGTGGAAGGGTACATCTTCTCCGGTGTAGTCATCTTGTAGTAGGACTTCTCCTGTACTTGTCTTGCTCACTCGGCTGCAAATCTGACTTGGCTTTGGACCCCCTTCTCTGACAGTCTGGAGCTGTGTGGCATCCTCCTTCTCCTGGACCCATACTTTAGCTTGCCATGGTACTCCAGGAGGTCGATCATGCGCCAAGGTCACCATCAGGGCTCCATGCTTGACTGTCCAATACAAGCAGCTCTTGAGATCACAGTCTCTGCGCTTGGCATAGTGACCATCTTGATTGGCACTCCAGCGAAGAGAATCAAAAGGATGACGGCATCTTGCTTGAGTCTCTGATGGAGTAGGAGCTGCTTTTGATGGAATGAGCCGTCCATCCTTGCACTGACTGTCATAGAGCTGCTTCCGGAATGTCTTCAGCTCCTGATCCCGCAAAGGCTTTGGAAGAGTGTCATCACGTTTGGGAGGTGCTAGTGGGCCTTGACTTGGGCGATCACTGGATGCACTGCCCAGGCGTCGCATGATCTCTTCCTCTTCCTTCTTCAACTGCGGACATGGGCGAACGTCAGGACAGTACTCCTCATAGGTCTTTTGACAGGCACGAATCCTCCTGAGCTCTGCATAGGCTGCCTCCTCCTCTTCATCTTTCAGAGCCTTCTGTAGTCTTTTCTTATCTTCTTTTGACATGCTTGGCAATGCAGCCATCACTTCCTTCGTCTGCAACTTGATGGATCCATACCCCTTCGAGCTGCTTCCTTGGGACATGGATGCTGCTGCCATAGCTGTCTCTCTGGGCACCTCGAAAGTGAAGGGAGGTGGAACGGGTGGTGGCTCCACCATGTCCCACAAGTCCTGCTCCTCCTTGACCTGCTTCCCCTCCGGCTCCATTTCTTCTTTTGGCCTCTTATGGATGTTCATCCTGGCGTCCATCAACTGTTCTTGGCCACAATTTCCACAGAAGCGCTGAGACTCCGGGACCGGCCAGTGACATCGAGCACACGTGCCAGGAGGTGGTGACTCATCCGCACCAGTCATGAAGGTGAAGTGCACCGTCTGAGCAACCTTCTTCGCAGCAGGGACATGTGGCTGGTCACGTCCACTCAGAACATTTGGGCAGCATGCGTCTCCTTTCCAATGCCCCATCTTGCCACATGAGCTGCAGGTGCTGTTCTTCTTCTTCAGATCCACGGCACGTCCTCCTGTTCCTCCTTGGCCTTTCTCTGCATTGGTCACCTTCCAGCCACGGTTCTTCCTGGCTTCTGCTGTCTTCTGTTTGGCTTTCCAGCCGGCTGCGAAGATCTCCTTGAGTTCATCTGTCTCCATGCTATCCTCCTCATCTTCTTCTGCTTCTTCTTCACAGCCTTCACCCTCATCTTCGAACAGGATGTCCAGGGCGTCCTCATCGTCCATCTCCCCAGGTTCCTCCGTCTCTTCTTCTAGCTCCGGATCACCTTCTGCGACGTGTGCCCCGTTGTACTTCTTGATGCTCACCTTCTTCTTGAAGTACTGCTGGCCTCGTGGCCTTGCATTGGGAGTGGATTTGTCCTCATACCTGTAACTTCGACGTTTCTCATCTTCGTGGATTCGACTGCACCGGACTCTCAAGGCCTTCTCAATGGCGGTGCTCTGAAAACCAGCCCCAGCAGCATAGAACACATCATGGCGTTCTCTCTGACAGATAGTGGGCGATTGTTTCGCCAGGCTGGCGTCTGCAGCGTTCCAACTCCTTGTCCACACGTTCGAAGAGCTCGGCATCGCTCTCGCCGAAGGCTTCGTCCAACACCTTCCACAACAACTGTAGTCCGCCAGCTGCTGCCAGCTTCGGTGTAGGCCTGAATAGGATTCTGTTCAACCACATCTCTGGCCTCACGACGAGTCGACAGATACACCAACATGGCCAATTCGTTGCTCTCCAGGGCATACAGGTGTTGCTGGGCCTGAATGGTTCTCTTCCACTTCAAATAGCGAGTGCGATCGCCATAAAACTCTTCAACCTTCATGGAACCCAGTGAGCTCTTGGGCCGGTATCCATCTTCTTGCTTCATGCGGCGCTTCAGCATGGACTTAATCTCTGAAGTAGCCGCGGTTGATGAGCGCTGTGATGCATCATCCAAATCCTCATCGGTTCCTGGAGGCTCTGATGGTCCTTCTGGATCTGAGGGTGGTGCCTTCTTCTTACTTTTCTTGTTGTGGTTCTTCCCACCCTGATGTGTCTCTTCTGTTGGCTTGGACCACGAACCTGCTGAACCATCTTGTGAAGGCATGACCATAGGAGGAGTTGGCCATGCCATGGGATAGCCATGCATCATCCATTGAGGATGCCCACCAGGTAGACAAGGACCCGCTTGGGGAGGACCAAATAGACCCTGTGGAATAGGTGCTTGGGGTGGTGCACGCACTGTACCAAAAGGCAGGTGACCATAGTTGGGACCATACGTGAACGGCTGACCCCATGGTGTTGTCATCCCATTCCCCATAGCGCTCATCGGTGCAGCTGGCATTGAATTGACAGGTGTCTGCACTGGTGGTGGCTGCAATGAAGGATCTATGGTGCTAGAGGGCATTGACGATGGCTGAACTGGAACTGACTGGGGTGGTGCTTCTATAGGTGTTGAAGGAGCCGGAACAGCCTTCGCCTTCGGAGCTCCCTTCTCACCTTTCCCACCACCTTTGCCTTTTCCTTTCTTTCCCCCAGGACTATTGGTTTGCGACACAGACCCCGATTCTGTGCCCTTCCCACTGCCTGGTCCTTTTCCATGCGGAGCCACGTTGATGCCCCATGGATCAGCCCCCTGTTGCCAGGGATCCACTTCCTCAGGAAGTGGAACAGCAGCAGCCGCTGCCACCATGCCATCTGGCCCCTCCGCAGGAGAGGTCATGCCATCCGCAGCTGGCACAGCTGCTTCGCCGCCATGGGCCGAGTCAGCCATGGCTCAAGCGAAAAGGGCGAGGTGAAATGTGCAAGATCCCCTTACCGCCCCTCAGGGCTCCGCTACCAATATGCAATGTGCTGGGGCGCCACTCCCTCAAAGAAATCCAAGCTGAAAAGGGTTTCCCAACCAAGGCGCAAACACAAGTGAAAATGCTGTGCAAAGCGGCACTCAAAGCTAAGCTCTTTTTGCGCTAGTGACATCGATGCCTTGAGTTAAGGCGGCGTCAAGAAAACTGCACATGCGAGCGACACCGAAAGCTTCAAAAGAATGCAACTGTACTTCTCACAGTATTAACATGTTCTTTTTTGCACGCTACTAGGGGCTCCTGGCCTTACTAGGAGCAAGGACGCTACTAGACCTGCCTTGCGAGGAACTACACAGCCTTGTGGAACCTAAGAACAGACTACACCATTCAGGAGCGCCAGCCGGGTTCAATCAAAGGTGAGAGCATAATGAACCAGCTTGAAATCGCAATGCTTGGAACTTCCTCTGAGGACTTGCTCACGACCCTCAACGCACATGATTTCTACCCAGAGCTGCAGCCTTGACAGATGCTTTGCGTTTGTCGCAATTGGAAAACTGCAGGGACCTGCAGGATCCTGCTCCGATTTCATCCGATTTCTGAAAAGGAGATGGTCGGAGTGCACCTGTTGAGACATGCGAAATCTGAACGAAACTAGCTTCCCCTATCTCACCCTCTTCAGAGCTGTCCCAGGTGTCATGATGCTGACGGGGGGCTGCTTCCTTTTGTCCTTTCCAGAGACGTGGCAAGCAGCTGCCTTTGCCATGAGGCCGATGGTCGCGGAGAAAAAGGGGTAAGGGCATCTTTAATAAGGCTGAGTCTAAACAAAAGCATTAGAAACAGATGAAACGGATAATTACCATCATTTTTATTTTTTTTCCAAGACTCGGGGCATTCAACATCCAACTCAAGCGGCAGACTTTTGAGCGACCCCGGCGAGAAAGACACCATTTTCTTTTGATATCAACATTCTTAAGCTTTTGGAAAAGCATTACCCAACATGTTTCCACTTCTACTCTACCCTGCATTTCAGGGATCACAAGTTTCCTTGCTTGGTTGATTTGGAACGGCTTCAATCTTGCGTTTCCTTCTTTCCCTGAATTGCAAACAACTACTACTGCATTCTTGGCCTGCTGCCATACCATTTCCGCCAGTTTTGATGATACGAACGAGATCTTGAAGCCAGCAGGAGTTGCAAAGGCGATCACGAGCGCAGTTGGAGAGTAGCCTGCTTTGGGGTCTCAAGCTCAAACTTGTAAACCGTCACCACAGGAAGCCTTCTTTCGCCGTAGAGCTACTCGCACCTGCTTGCAGCAATGCAGTTAATTATATATTGTTATTGTGTGGAAGGGTTGACAAAGACGTGGAGACAGCAAAACCATTGAAGCGTCAGGTTCGTTCAGCCATCTATAAGCATGACACCCAGCAGTGGAGCAAGGAGGAGTTTCTGTAGACACCTTCAGGTTAGTGTGATTTGCAAGGTTGCCAAGTTGCTGGTATTGCAGGGCATGGCTGGTATAAGAAGATAGGCATTTTCAATTTGGGCACTTTTTCTTCATGATCTGGTTCTGGTAACTCAGATTCGCACAAGGAACTTACTTCAGCCAAGCCTCGAGAAGCGATTGTCATCAGCCAGTTCCACACATTGTGGCCAGATCCACTAGCCAACCCCCAGCCCCAGTTCCGTCCCCCAGACCCTTGTGCCCCCGCATGTGGTTCGGCGACTTGTGGATGCTCACCTTCGAGCCGTGTTCTCTACTCATGGGTGTTGACACCTTCCAGGCTCTTTCTATATTACTCTCATCGGACTGTCATCTGGCTCTATGCAGAGTATTTTAAAGCTGTGCATGGTTAGATCACATCACCGGTCACCTGCTGTAAGTCTTGCCGGCTCAAACTCTGTTTGAACGCATTTGGAAACTGTTGCCTATTTCCATGTGTTCCTTTTGTGTGTTGGCGTGACACAACGCATGATAGCGGGGAGCCAACAACTACTATCAAGAAAAGCTTTACCAACGGCCTCTGGATTTCAAGAGATGCCACAGCAATGGCGATGATGCATTGGCGATGCTGCTGAATATATAGGCAGCCAGGGGTGTCATGAATCATGCTTTAGAACCACTTAAAACCAAAAAGTTCATTTTCCGAGGCAACAGCTTAAAAAAGCTTGCAGTGTGTTTCCCGGTGTTTTATAGAAAATGTTTGAGCAGAGTCACAGGCGACTTGAACATTTTGTGATGGAAGATACAGTAACCTCTTGTGATTCTGGGACCTTGACTGAGAACTCAGCCGCGTCACAAATCAGATCTCAAGGCCCCCTTCTTTTGAGTGCAAACATGTACAAACCATAACATGCCATAACAAAATATGCGCATTGGCCCTCAAATGTTCCTTCTTAGCCAGACTCCCCCAGGTCTTGATGACACGGGTTCTTTGGAGGCGGAGGTTCTTTTTGAACAACAGTTGCACAGGTGATTATTTTTGAATTATAAATATACATAGAACAACATCAAATGCAACGGCCCCATCAAACCCCTTTTGTTTAGAGTGTAAGGTTTTCTATGTTTGATGACGGTGGTTTCTAAGTCTCGAATTCAGTTCAAGGGGCACCCTGTAATGGTTTCCTTTTTCATGCATGACCTTGAGATTCTGCAAGTAGCACAAGTCCAAATAAAGAATCAATGAAGCGATTTGGCTGTGATGCGATCGCGTTCGAGATGAACGCTGAGTCGTATTGAAGAAGTGCAAGCTACAGACCAGCCTTACGACATGATGGGTTCTTGCATTGTCAAGGTGTTTGTCCACGGTTTAGCCAGACAAACGAAAAAGGTTCGACACATTTTGTTTGCTGGAGCTTGAATACTGTTTAAGACTGGAGTTGTTTTCGCTGGATCAAGTCGGATCGGATCGATGAAGTTTCATGTGGCTCTCTGCAGGTTTATATACTCTACATTTTTTGTTGAAATATAGCTATTGATTTCCTGATGCACTTTCCGCACCGACGTTACATTTTTTTAAAATAGACCTTGCATCAATATATATATATATATAAATAATATGTATATATATATAATATAATACATAATATATAATATGTAATATGTAATATCTACACAGTATATGTATAGCAGGACCATGGTTCAGAAGTATGTTACAACTTGATCCGGTAATGGCAGCAGAAACTGCCTTGAACGGACCCTTTGGCGACATGGTTTTGACTGAAACCTTGGCAGAAGGCACGCCATTGTTAGAGAGTATGCCACAGTCCTATGAAGGTCCTGCGGAAATGGAGATTCCTCTTCCCGTGCAACGATATATAGGCCAGGCTGCACGGGAAGTGAATTTGAAAGTTCAAGGAGCAAGCCACTTTCCATGTTTGCTTTGCCACCTTGGAAGTCTTGGGATTTGAACTTACGAAAGCAGCGATAAGATGGAGGAATTCAATTTGAAACTGTAGCCTCAGGGTGCACATCAAATCTTGCCGCATGTCAGAGCCACCTAAAGAAAGGTATATATCCGATGTGAGGGACATGGACAGGATAAAGAATGAGAAATACAGCCTTGCTCAGTTTCCTCCATGCAAGTCCTCCTGAAGCTCAACCGTCAACCGACCCAATCACGTTTTTTCACTGACTTTGGGAAGATGACCTGTGCAGCCTCAGCTCTTCAACTCAAAACATCAGGCCATGGGTTAATCTATAACTTGAAACTCCTCACTCCTCACATTGAACCCCGGACATGCCAAGATAGAACATTATTAGTGCGTGTACACTTCTACCATCAAGAGCAGACACTCGCATGGAAAGCAGACAACAATGTGTATATTTACACATATAGACAGTATATAAAGGGTTCAAACCTCAGCCAAGGCTTTCGACTATATTGGAGATGTACCTATGCACACAGCAACTGGGGCCATGTACGGGAGATGTAATTGAGGCATTAATTAAATACGACGCCTTTTCTTTAATGTCACCCATGTGGACACAACAAGCTTTATGCGTTCCAAAATAACAATGTTTTTGCATTGCTGCTGACTTGGGCAGAAGTGCTTGAGCCGGAGCCCCAGTTGAGTTCTTGACAAGGTGGTGCCTATTTATTCATAGGTCGAAGCAGCACTCTGACACTGACTCAAGATTGAGCAGAAAGGACTCCTGCTCCCTACACTCATGCAGTTTTCAGCTGCAGGCAATTTTCAGAGCTGGCCATGGCCTGGCTTTCTTCGCGGGTCGTTTGAACCTCAAATTGGAACTTTGTTGTCGGAACTTCGAACAGCAGCCTTTGTTTTTTGTCCTCCTTTCCCAAAGTTTTCGCAGACAGAGTACAGAGTTTGTGCAAGATAATTTGTGGGAGATTTGCCCTTGAGGAGTCCGTTCGGCCAATTGAATTCGAGATCTATGACCCGACTCCAGAACACACAAGTCGACTCCTTTTTGCGAAATAAACAGCTTGTTTGTCGGTCCGACCAGAGATACTGTCACAACCCCAGAAGAGCGACAAGAGCGACCAGGCTGCTAAGACCTGCCAAGACCACCCAACCCCAATTGCCTTGCCATCCACTTATTTCTCCACATCAGGTGACCTGGCAGTCCGGCAGGCTTGGTTTCATGACTGGAACGTCACTCTCACCAAGACACCTTTTTGATAGAGAAAGCAGCACACTTGGCAGGGATTCTCCTTCTTTGGCTTATCTTGAATCCATCTGTTTGCTTTTATTCTCTCTTTTCACCCCTCCCATCTTTGCCCCTTTAGTGTAGACTGATCCCTTTTCATGTATAGTTTCTTTGCATCTTCAGCAAGGCGTAACTCTTCATATTCGACTGACGCATTGCTTATTGAGCAAACACTGCATTTGTGTGCCATCCACCGCAGTTTCTGCTACCGCTCGAAGGTTCAGTACTTTGTGCTGCTCAAAGCACAGCTGGGGCCATAGAACATTCTCTGCTAGCAAAGGTCTTTACTAGAGTATTTACTGATATCACACTCCAACAGGGCAGTTATCAGCAAACAATACAGTATACATACTCTTCATTTTGCAAGGATGCGGTCACCGCCAAAGATTTTGCAACCTTGCGAGCTCAGTTATCCTTGTGGGTGGTGTGGCTGCCGGTTGCGGCCTAGCGCTAGAAGGGCCTGCAAAGGCGAAGACGCCGGAGACCAGACAGCAGGCAAGTCTGATCAAGCGAGCATGTCAGTCTTTTTTTGGGTGTCTCTAGAAATGGACTCGAACCAAGACGCTATTCCATGATTCGTAGGCACCAGGTCAACTTCTGAGGACTGCCACACTTCCATTTTTCTTTGGATCAGGTTTTCGTTTGGGGCCGTGGGAGTGCCATGCCCGGCGGAGCTGGTGGTGATGTGCTGTGGCCAAAGCGGATCGAGTGGCAAGGGCACCCGGGCAAGCTTTTGTTTGATGAAGTTTGGCCAGGTAGTAGCGTCCTTGCTCCTAGTAGCGATGCCCTTTGCTCCTAGTAGCTTTTAGTCTGCAAGAATCCCAACACAACAGCCATTAGGTCTTTCTTCTTTCTTTACTGTACCCTTTGAAGATCTTTCTTCAGACAACCATTTGGCACCTGCTGAGGGAGTTATCCAGCACCGGCAGCAACGGAGGTTTGAGCAGAAAGCTACGCGATGGAAGAAGATCTCCTTCGGCCCAGACTTTGGTGGCGCGATTGATGCGCAGGGCCGGTCAGGATGCCAAGAATGCCTAGACTTGAAGCGGAAGGTGTCGCAGTGTCCGAAAGTGTTCCAAGAGTCAAGAAGCCTTTTATTCACGGTGTCGGAATTGAATAGGGTCCATAGGAGTCCGTACGGTCACACTCCCCTCAAGACTCCAATTGAGAAAATCCTGGTCTTGAGGCAGGGTGTCCTTGAAGCAGGGTTTCTCAAGCAACAACAGCTGACCTTCCGGGTGTCAAATGCTTTTGTAAAGTCCCTTTTTGATTTCAATCAAACATTGCTTTAGAATAGTGTAGTGCTTTTGTACTTCTTGGCCAGATGCAATACAAACCTGGCTCCCAAGGTAGAGCGTAATTTTCCAGATAGCTTGAGTTATTGGGCTTCTTACTTCAAGTCTAGGAAGAGCTGCATTTTCGAGCCTGGGCGCCGCTGCAGGGTGCCGCTGCTGTGTGCGCTTGGGAGCTTGGGTGCTGGTGCCGCTGCAGGGTGTGTGCGCTTGAGATGTGTGGCCGCATGCACTGTGCTGGCGCCGCTGCAGTGTGCTGCCCACAAAATCTTTGGCTATCTGGGGTCTATGCTGATATAATTTTATGCACGACAGCTGCTCGTCCGCTCTGTGTCAGTGCTTGGCAAGTGCTCACCTGAACCAAAAAAACACAATCTTCGGTGCTTTCTCACTTTATACAATCTTCACACTGACGAGTACAACGTTGGAAGACTCAATTTGGCACCGTTTATCTACTGTGCTTGTGTCAGCCAGAAGGCGCCGGGTTTCTTGTCAAGGGGCACAATACATGTCTTGTACATACCACATAGAGGCATTGACTCTGTGACACAAAAGGCGGTGGCCTGTCAGACTTGCTCTGAATGTCGATTGAAGCATCATGATTTGTCGGCGCATCCATGAACTCTATAAAATGTTTGATTGTTGCTGCAGAATGGCAGCAGGGGCGAAAAGAGCATGCATTTGATCTGATCGCCGTTTGACATGCATGAATAGTCATCACTCTTGCCAAGGCTCTACGTTTGGGGCACAAGTGAACAAAGCTTCATAGGCCGCTGAGCGATCTCTATTGACTCTATTGCCTTAGGGGCTCTGCGAAGACCTCAAAACACCTGAAACCTCCAGCGTTGTTTCCATACAGGGTTGCAAAACCCAGTCAATGATGTGATGAGTCTAGACACAAACACTGTCACACTGTTTACCTTCCGACCACCCAGGTATGATCAAGACATATATACATTGAGAGAGGATGCGATCTTTCCTTCAATCACAAGGACTTCAATTTTTGTGAAATGAAAAGTGTGGTTATCTATGGTTACTATGGTCATTTTCCAGTTTCTCAATTGAATAAACATATGTTCGATCGAAGAATTTCCTGACTGGTTCGCCTACAAGAGTGTCTCAAAGATCACACATTCGGGTCCAATTTTGAGATCACTGACCATTCCCAGGATGTTTTAACTCTCATTGATTTCTTTACTTTAGATGTACCCTGCTTTGAATGCGTTCGATTCTTCCCGTGGTCATTTTTGCAATTCTTTTCCTTATTTCCTTTCTGGATGGCCTCTGATAAGCTTGGTCATCACCTGTGCCACTGCAAAATTCATTATTCATTATTGTTTGTTCCATTATCCAATTCTACATGGGCTGGTCATCTGCACTTGCGTGTTCAGTCATGGTCCGGACACCAATGGTCCAACTCTCACGTTTTGCCTGAACTGTTTTTGAATTTCAGCCTTGCTCCGCTTTGATGAGCTGACATTGATTGAATCTGCATTGCATCCTTTTCAGGTCGTAGTCAAAACCTGGGTCATTTGCTGAGCAGGTCCTTTGCAGGTGGATGTACAAGGTGCCGGCAGACGACAAGGCAGCAAACGGTGCCGAGTAGAATTAGATAAATTGGACATTGGATGACAGGAAGTGCAAATGATCTCGCAGACATTTTGATCAACTCGGCGTGTGTTTGTACGCATTGCACAGATTTACGCGTTTACATGCAAACAACCCTGATTGTCGTTGGCGATCCAAGACAGGAGCATCGGTTCTTGAAACTGCCGAGGCTTCCAAGATGTCCAGTTCTCTGCACAGAAGATTTTTGCCAGCAATAGCTTTTGTCAGTGTTTCATTTTTGGGTCAACCTGATGGGCAGACTCCAATTCTTCATAACTCATCCGTTTGCCATGTATGGAAGACAAGGTGAAACAGTCTGGCCATGCTTGGCAAACGTGCCAGTGCCATCACAAAGAATCCAGAAAGCGATCAAGTAAACTAGACAAGCCAGCAACACAGCAGCTCGACACTGACCGTTTGTCAAGGCAGGTGCTCGTTCCTCCCTCGTGGATGGTACAGACGGTACAAAGACTCTTTGAGCTTTCTACCCCCTTCTGGACCAAAAAACAGTCACTAAACTACTAAATCTCGTTGTTTCATCCTGACAGCACCGAGCAATTGCTGGGGGCCTCACACACACACACACACTGTGGATGTGTTGTGTTTTGAAGAGCTTGTGAAAGATGTGATAATCGAGAACGGTCTGATCAAGTCAGAAATGGCGACACCGTCAAATTACCCATGTGTAGGAACAAGTCATGCTGGATAAGATCAACACATGCATGCGATAGGCGATAGGTCCCTGGCTTAGCCTCCGGCCCTTGTAGTAGCAAGACAGTAGGTAGTGAGTCCGTCTTTGTTGGTCCAGGGACAATTCACAACTGCCTGGACCGCTCGCGCATCAGCATGACCCTGTCAGCCTAGGATGTTTGTCTTGACCACTAGCGGAGATGCCCTTGTGTTTGATGACTTTCTTGCAGAGCCTTGGCTGGAAAGAGCTGTTGTCCAGACGCGTTGGACTGCCACACATACAGTAACCGAAGAAGAAATGCAGCCAACTCTCACTTGGTATAGACGGCGATTTTGATTAACCCAGTGTTGAACATAATTGAGGGACAAGAGGATAGAGGTAATCGTCCATTCATTCACTTCAAATGTTGCAAAGTTTTTGCAACTTGGGTCCAGTCGCCAGAGTGCCGTGCCAGGTCTTGCAGCGGCGCGCTGCGCCGCTCGTGGAGGCTCGGAAGGCGCAAGAGGCTCTCCACAGCGCACCCGATGAAGAGAAGGTGCAGCTGGAAAGCGCTGCGAAGGCTACGGGTGGAGCGTGTCAAGGCTGTTGCCTTTCAAGAAACATTGAGATTGGTTTTGTCGTGTTTGTCATTCATTGACATTGATGACAAAGTGTGTCGAAATAATTTTGATGCTCTTCCGAGCTTGTGGCTTCCTTGGTTTCCTATACAGCCTTTCAATCTTTTCTGCTGAATAGTTAATATTTTTGCGATTGTTTGCGTTCCTTCAGGAGGCCGAGTTGGCTGCTGGGAAGGCTGCAGCTGACACGTCACTGTTGAAACTGAACGGGACGGCTCTTTGGTTTCAGAAAGAGTGTATATAACACATGCAAAAGCTTGGGAACGGATGATTCAACGTCTTGAAGCAACCCTGGCTAGGGATTCTAGCGGTTTATGCGCTGAATCAATGTTCTTGCAGCCAAGGTTGTGCCTGGTTTGCCCAGAGCAGGTGCCGGGGATTTGTTCAGCCAAAGCCTGTCTTCGGTTTGCACTCAACATGACTGATTGGCCTGACACCAAAGTAACATGCAGGCTGGTTGGGTTGGCTGCAAGGATACACAGGCTGTGTCAGGTCGCATCTCAGCTGCATTTGGTTGGTCTGAACATTGCTAGCGATGGCCCCCAGCCTAATAGCAATGGCCTCCAACCTAATAGCGATGGCCTCCAACTTAATAGTGATGGCCTCCAACCCAATAGCCAAACTTACCACTCATTGCATTGTACTAGTTCATGAAGGCCAAGACAATTTCTTGCGGGTTACTGACACAGTATGCATGAGGACTTTTCATTCTTTTTTGTCCGCTTATTTGGGTGTCTTCATGGCAAAAGAGTTCCGGAATGCCTTCTCCAATGTCTCTGCCATGCAAATGACACAAGTTTCCCTAAACATCTAGAATCTAGGAACCAAATCATTAGTGCGAGCGCTTCTTCAAGGAAGTTCCCCCACGCCCTCAGGTGGGGGGAGCTTCCTTGAAGAAGGGTGAGCTATCCTGCGTCCAGTAGGTAGTAGCTTAAGTAGCTAGGAGCAAACTTCTCCCTTACTTAATTAAGTATGCGCCTACTTAATCAAGTAAGGGCATGCTAAAAAGGGAAAAAGAACTACAATATATAAACAAAAGAAAACGTAGAATAGGCGGTTCTAAAGGACCATCAGCTCTCTTCGATGCTATGAGCATCACTGCCAATACAATATATAAGTGAATTAAGTGAATAAGGCCTTGGCGGGCCGTTCTGTATCATGCAACACCCACAATCGGCAGCCCCACCATTTGCCAGCTTGCATGCACGTGTCCTATTCTTGCAAGGGACATAGGATGCAGTGCATGGCAGCATGACCATACCATTGGATCTTCGCTCCCCTTGTGATTGCAAGCGAGACAAACACATCTACAATCAATACTTGTGCCACAGTACTGGTACAGCAAGAGAGCAAGAACTTTGAGTTGCAACAGGGGTCGGAAATTGATCTTGGAGTGCTGCGATTCGTCCTTCCCCCTCCTTGCACCATTCTTACTCCTCACTGCTAGTCCTTTGAGAAAAGATTAGCCCTCAAAGAGTTCTCATTGTGTGTTGTTACGTTGCTGTGGATGCACGATCTTTGTATGCCCTAGCATTCTCTCCATAGGAGACTTGCACCGTTTCAATCCGTTTTGAAGATTCTCAACATCGAGTTTGCTCGACATTGACTGTGGCCATGCCTTCGCCCAAGGATGAGCATTGGCCTGGAGCACGGCTGCTTTCTCACTCATCAGGGCCAGCTTTTCTGCGTCGGAGATTCTCAGACCGTGCCAGTGTGCACATCTAGAACCACAAGCAGTCTCCAAATTGGAACTCATTAAACCACGATATGACCTTGCTCTCACAGTCAGGCTACACTCACCAAACCCATGTTTGAAGCCGTCAATGTCCTAGGTCGGCGGCAACCAGTGGGGTCAATGCGGAGTTCCGCCTCCCAAGCATTGGCCCCCAGAAAGATGCACAACGTAGAAGACATCAAACAGTTTGCTTGAAATGACATATGGCCTCTTGCTCTAAGTAAGATTTAAAGAAATTATAACAGGTATCCGCCTTGCGAATGCTAGCTAGAAACACATGTATCACAATGACAGTTTTTTGTGCTTGGAAAACCAGTCATTCTAGTCCATTGCGGGATATGAGACAGGAATAGGTTGGGCTTGGTCTTGGACAATACCGAACTTTCTGGACAACTACCCCTGAAACCACTGTTGCTGCTTGACTTTTACACTTATATATATATATATATAGTCAAAGTACATTTTATAAGTACTAGAGTTATTTGAGGGCGTAGCCAACACGTAAGTAGCTAGAGCAAGGAAGTAAAGAAGTAAGATGAAGTAAGTATAAGTTAAGACCCCCTCGCTGCTAGCGAACGCTTCTGTAAATGCCTCAGGGTTGTGCTTCAGGCAACGTGGCCCGATGGGTGCAATAGAGGAGCGACGGCGAGTAGAGGCACAAAGGGCACTGAGTCATGCACTGACTCTGAAGCTACTAGCGATGCCCTTGTTGCTAGTAGCTTCTTGCTCGTAGTAGTACGGCCAGGAGCCCCTAGTAGC
>CAXAMN010013335.1:164268-210687 GCA_963970005.1 Durusdinium trenchii
GGCCAGGAGCCCCTAGTAGCTTCTTGCTACTAGTAGTACGGCCAGGAGTAGTACGGCCAGGAGCCCCTAGTAGCTTCTTGCTCCTAGTAGCGATGCCCTTTGCAACTTTGTGCCACCCAGAAGAAACATGAGACACATCGGGTGCATAGTAATCCATTCAAGCTCGCGCGCACACACACACACCATTGGCATACTGGACTACAGCCACTGCCTGAAGCTTCATTCATCACTTGCCATGTTTTTATGTACTGATTGTCCCAGAAAGCCGCAGATCTCAGCTTTTGACCCTCATTAAGAAAATAACCTGTCAACGTGAGCATCCTCGACCTGACTGCAGGTAGAGCACCCAGTCCGTGTGGAGTTCCCTCGGGGTGTAAGCATGATCCAACGTGTGGAGGCCGACTGGAAGAGACTATTCAATTCTGCTAAGTATATCTGTATTCTGCTATAATCGGGGTGTTGCAATGCAGTGCGTTGGGATGCTCTTGGCACAATCATTGGCCAGGTCGGAGGTCGGCACACAATCGCCCAGGATGCCAAAGGACCGCATTCTGGGACATGGCTGGTGCAGCCGGCTATGTTGACAGATCGCATAGCGTTTCTACGAAATCTACTGCCTCCTGTGAAACGAAGCATTTTTCTTCGACCGCAGTTGATCCCAGACCATCGGCTGCTCGGGCCCAAACCTCTTAGGGGCCAGTTCCACCGGCCAAGGATTTAGGCAGCTCGACCGAGGCTTTTGATGGAAAACGAGTTGGGTGGTTGGGGCGCGCTGCACTTCCACAGTGGTAGCGCGGAGCCCCTGGCTTCGATCTAGGAGGGCCTCAAGAGCGCTTAGATGGGCGACGCTGGTGAGACGATGGCCACAAGCCAAGGTTCTGGGCCCAGTGCGAGCACTGGGGGAGCGGCTGGAGTTTTTCGTGATCGGGATCCGCCACCCGGGTATGACGGGGAACAACCTGAGCTCACGTTCAGGCAGCTTCAACGGCAAGTTCGCCTTTGGGAGCATGAAACGGATTTGCCGCGAGCCAAACGCGGCGCGAAGCTTTTGCGGCAGCTGACAGGAGTTGCTGCGCTTGCCGTGGAGGACCTCGAGATCGACCTGATCATCGCCGAGACCGGTGTGAAGAACATCATGACGCAGCTGGAGGCCTACTTTCTCCCGCACTTGGAGGTCTCTATGCCCAGGGCTTTTGAGACCGCTGTGTACGGGGAATCCCGTGCTGCTAAGGAGAGCTTCGCCTCGTATGTGAAGAGGATGGAAAGGGCGTTCAACCACCTGTCCAAAGAGGGCGTAGACCTGCCAGAAGGGGCAAAGGGGTACATCATGTACCGCCAAGCGGCTCTCACAGAAGCTCAAGATCAACGATTGTTGACCTGGGCTGAAGGAAAGTATGGCCTGAAGGAGATCATCAGTGCCTTGCGGCGCCTGGACAAGGTGGTTCGGGAGAAGGGCAAGACGGCCTACTTTGAGGACCGTTCCTATGAGGGCGAACTCGAGGCCTATGAGACCGAGGAGCTCTATGGTGACTTGCCGGACTCTGGCTCCCTACAAGGAAGTGCGCCAGAACCTCAAAGACCAAAGGCTGGGTCGTGGCTACTTCCCCGGCGTCGGCAAGGGCAAGAATGCAGCTTGGAAAGGCAAGGGCAAGGGCAAAACCAAGACCCACATCGAGCAGCTGAAGCTGCGAACCAAGTGCCGACGCTGTCAACAAGTCGGTCATTGGGAGAGAGAGTGCACTATGCCCAAGCCCGCCGAGAATGCCAATCGCAGCTTCTTCATCCAGAGCCCTGAGAGCGCCGAGGCCTTTTGGCTTAGAGAGTTTGTAGAGCAGCGAAGAGCCCAATGCCAGAACGCCCCAGGCACCGCCGACGACTTCGGCTTCTCGTGAATCCGAGGAGGTATACAAGGAGCGCAGTCAGCAAGCAGTTCAATTTTGTGGCATCGCCGCCAGACCTCATGAAGGTGTGGTTGACACCGCCGCCGAAGGCGGCCTCATTGGTTTGGAACCCCTGCAATCCCTGCAAGAAGAACTAGCTCGTCATGGACTTCGCATCAAATGGACTCCTAAGGTGTCCACAGCCCGGGGAGTTGGAGGTGATGCCAAAGTGGAAGGGGTTGCACTCATTCCCATCGGTATTGGTGGAATCAATGGAGTTTTGGAAACCACGGTGGTTCAAGGGAATGTGCCCCTCCTTCTTCCAATCCGTCTTCTTCGTGCGCTCGGTGCCGTCATCGATCTTGACAAGTTGAACATGCACATTCATAGACATGGAGTGGTAGTGAGTTTGAGAGAGATGCCAAGCGGACATGTCACTACAAACATCGTTTCATTTGCACCGGGACATTTTGAAGTACCCGCGGAAGCTGGAGCACGAATTTTTGATGCCTTCTTGCTATGTGGCAGCTATCCCGGCTCAACGCCAGCTTTCCCAATTCGATTTCGCCAAGTCCGCCCAAGCCAACCGCTACCATGGCGGCGCTCCTGAAAAAGGCAAAGCAGCTGGTTGGCGTGCATCCGACCACGGACCAGGAGCCGATGGATGCCGAGCCCGTGGCGGTGAGACCCAAGGTGGCATTGCGCAATTGGCGCGTGCTCATGGACAAGGTGATCACCATCTTCACTCTGGTGGCCTTGCAAGTCGCCGCAGAGGATTGGTGCTTGGAGCTAGCCTCGCCGCGGCCTTTGCATTCGCAAGCCGAAACGATTGAGGACTACTACAGCCGGGTTATCCTGGAAGCATGCCCCTTGCCGCCATTGAAGTCCAAGAATGCCCCTCGGTATGCAATCAGCGCATGTCTTCATCGCAAAGAGGCACTTCGGGGCGGAGGCAATGGCAGCAGCTCGTACATCCTGTGCAAGGATTGTCATGCCCGGTGGGAACGCAACCAGAGAGCTGCAGACATTCGCAAGCAGCTCAAACAAGGCATGAATGCCAGCTTTGCAGGACACGCCTCAGACGCCGCCGCCACTGGTGGCTCATCCTGCGACCCCGCCAGCAGCGAGAAGGACTCAAGGGCACATGCCCAACATGGCCTGGAGTCCGACTCCATCCATGCCGTCGGCGAGTACCTCACCTGTGACGACCAATCAACTCGAGGACCTCAAGGAGACTATTGATGAGTCAAATGGAGCTGAGAAACCAGATGATGATGCAAGAGCTCCAGAACAACCACCCAGACGGCGCAACTGTCGGAGGAGATGACTCAAGCGATGAATGCTGCTCGCGAGCGGGAGATCCGACAGGAAAAGATGATGCAAATGATCCTGCAGTCCAAGGACAGGGAGAGCCACACTCCAGAAGCGACTCCGGTGAAACCTTCATCGAACCGGTCGACAACTCCAAAACTATGCCGGTGTGGCAAGCCGGCGGAGAAGCTCCGGGTGAAGGCCCAAGGCAACCCACGACTAGGTCGCGAGTTCTGGAAATGCGTGCAGACCTATTCGAGTGGGAGCCAGTGGCAGTCGAGGAGGAGATCAAGTCCCAGGCCAGTCGGCAAAGCAGGAGTCCGAAAAGCCCAATGCGGACACCTGGGGGCCACAGCCCTCGAAGGGAGAAGAGCCCTCGACGAACCCTGGAGAGCTGGAGTCAAGTCAGCCATCCGGCCCCATCGAATGCGGCCCATGTTCCCATCATCGAGCTGTCCGACTGAGCTCGGACGACTGGACGGTATGCGCTCATCCCAAACAGTACCAGTGGGCCCTAAAGGTCATGGCCGGCGAGCGCAGGGACTTCGTTGCTGAGGAGAACTTCGAGGAGTGGCAGAAAGACACCAAGGCATGGGTTCATCGAGCGGGAGTTCATGAACTACAAGAGGCGACTGGCCCGGTGCGTGTGAAGATTCGGCTCTCAACTGCAGGAGATCTCCGCAATCAGCGGGAGGAAGCTAAAGAGACACAGTTCACAAAGAAGAGCCGAGCGTTAGTTCGGAAGGGCATGGAATGCCTGCAGACCGACCATCCTGGACTCCCTCAACGGCACGTGTGTGAGCTCTACTCTCCACCAAGGATTGCACTGGAGGCCAAGAAGCAGGGTCTGGTGGCAGGCGCGAGCTTCGACCTGCAGACTGGCTGGGACCTTTCAAACCCAACCGGCAGGAGAGCCATGTGGGCCCGGTTGAAACAGGAGAAGCCTTGGGCCCTAATAGTCTGTCCTCCCTGTACGGCATTCACGCCAATCCAAGAGCTGAACTACTACCGCATGTCAGTGGCAGATGGGGCATTCATCCTGTATGCTGGGCTAGAACACCTATACCTGGCTTCGCGGGTGATCAAGCGGCAGCTGAGTCAAGGCCGACATGTGGTGTTTGAGCAACCCGCAGGTGCCCGATCATGGCAGGAAGAATGCATCCAGGAGATCGAACGCCGCCCAAAGATCAAGAAGGTGACCTGTGACCAATGCCGGCTTGGACTGAATGTGGATGGCCAAGGCCTCAACGAGAAGCCTACATCGTGGCTCACGGACATCCCGGAGCCCTGTCCGCGTGTGCGCTGTGACCATTCGCACTTTCATCAACCACTCACCAATGGGAGGCCAAAGAAAGCTCAGGTGTATCCACCTGAATTGTGCCAAGCAATCGTCTTGGGGCTCAAGAAGGCTCTGAGGAGAGAGAATCAGGCCAACTACTTGATCCACCACAACGAGGGCAACGACAAGGTGAAGACGAACCTGATGACCTACTGGATGGCGAACTACGTGGGGAACAAGAAGGTGTCTACGAGCCAACTGCCCAAGAGAAAGCCGCTATCATGAAAGTCCACAAGGCGGTGGGTCACCCTCAAAGAGGTGAGTTCGTGCGCTTCTTAAGGTCAGCGCGTGTGAGAAAAGAGTTGGTGAGATGGGCCGCCAAAGAGTTCCGGTGTGAGATCTGTGAAGCCAAAGCTCAACCAAAGGCTGCAAGGCCAGCGGCAATCCCACGATCCTATCAACCCAATCGGGTAGTGGGAATAGATCTCTTCTACATCACGGCTCCAGGCGGTGGCAACCAGGACGCCCCCGTCCTGAACACCCTGGACTGGGGAACCCACTATCAGATGGCAGAAATCCTCACCTCCAAACAACCAGAGGAGGTATGGGAAGCGTTCAGCCGAACCTGGATGCGGACATTTGGTCCTCCCGAGGTCCTCGCCTTCGACCCTGGAGGGAGTTTCTGAAGCACTTCATGACCCAGGCAGCTGGACACGGGATCGTGACACACCAGATCGCAGCAAAGGCTCCGTGGCAATAGGGCAAGACGGAGCGGCGTGGTGGTCATTTTAAGGCCCTCCTAGAGAAGGCCAGAAGCGAATTTGTGGTGCGAGATCTCCGAGACCTACGGCAACTGGTGGGGGAAGTAGAGCAAGCCAAGAACCGCTACGCCAACCGGAGCGGATTTTCACCGGTGCAAAGACAAATCGGCCAATGGCCTCGTCTCCCAACCACCATCCGATTGGATCCTACTCTGGTGGCTGGGGTGATGGTGGACGATGTGGAGAAGCTTCACGAGATGAGACGCATCGCCCAGAAGGCTTTCTGCGAGTACAATGCCAAGGAGGCCCTGACCAAAGCACTCAAAGCCCGACCTAGAGTATGGCAGGACTTCAAGCCAGGAGAGTACATCTTCGTCTACAGAGTGCCCAGGTTCCGGAAGACCAAGAATGGCTCAGCGTCCGACGATCTCGCCAAGAACAAGCCCACATGGGTAGGCCCGGGCACCGTGATTGCAGAAGACGGGGCAAACCTCTGGGTAGCAATGCTCGGGGAACTTTGGAAAGTGGCCCGGGAGCAGTGCCGCAAAGCCACCGTGGAAGAGAAGACGGGCATCGAAGCGGTGTTGTCAGAGTGCAGCGAGCTCATTGAAGAGTTCAAACGAAATCCACATCGGGCCGGATACAAGGACTTCTCTCAAGAAGAATGGCCACCGGAGCAAGAAGCTGGCGGAGGTGGAGAAGAACTTCGACGGCAAGTGCGGTTCGATGAGCACCAAGAGGAGTTGGGAATGACACCAAGTGCACCACCAAGTTTAGCCGGAGATGACATCCCGCCAGTTGACCCTGGACCTCGAATCGAGGCAAGGAGGCGATCTGTGGTCGAGCCAGAGCAGGAGGCAATTCCAACCTCCAGTGATAGCTCATCGCCAAGTTCTTCTGCCCCGTCCTCGACACCGCCTATGGCACCACCTCCAGAAGTCCCAAGTGGGGTCCCCACGTGGCCAAACCCATTCGGCCAAGTTCCTACTACACCGCCGGTCCGACCGGTGGCAGTACAAGCAGGAGCCAATGGACTAGACCCACAAGTACAAGAATGCTGGAGGAGATCGGTGGAGGCGGCCCAACGTCTAGACGGGGTGCCAAGAGGTGGCAGTGGTCCAATGCGGCATGAGTGGCGTCGAGAACCTGGAGGGCATCATCCCTACTTCACCGAGGGCGACTGGTACCTCACCACGGAGGATGATGATGAATGGGAGCAAGAAGAGCAAGAGCGCCAAGCCCTGGCCAATCAGGCCAAACTCCACAAACTGCTGACCAAGCCAGAAGGAAGAAAAGACTACTGGCTTCTGGACCACCAGTTCAAGACTTTGAAGCGAGTGCATCAACGGAAGAGAAAGACCGAGTTCAACCCGATCTTCACCACTGACATTCCGATCCCTCTGGAGATGCTGGCTACGGGAAGGGAGGTGACTCAAAAGTTCAAAAAGGAAGTGGTGACCCGCTCGGATGAATGGAGACTTGGGGCGACAAACCAACCCGGCAAAGAAGGCGACTGGTGGACGGGCGTGACCACGTTCTTCATCAAAGAATCTGAGGAAGCGTGGAACTATGTGGCGGAGAAGAAAGGGCAAGACACCGTGGACCTCAAAAGGGAAAGTCCTGGAGACCTGGAAGAGTGGGCGGTGTCCGACCTGTCGGAGTGGAACAAGGTCGCTGGCAGTGGGGCAAAAGAAGTGCTGCCGTTGGAAGAATCGAGACGTGTGAGAAAGGAGCTCCAAGAAGCAGGAAAGTTGGACCGCATCCTTCCGACCAAGTTCGCAAGACGATACAAGCCGGCTGAACAACCAGGAGAACCAGCCACAAAGAAATCCAGAATCTGCCTCAGGGGTGATCAAGACCCGGACATCATGGAGTTGGAACGCTTCAGCCCGACGATCAACACCGTCAACTTCAACATCTTACTGCAGCTGGCGGCCAACGCCGGCATGAGGGCTACGGTGGGAGACCTAAAGAATGCCTTCTGCCAAAGCAGGCCACTCGAAAGGCCAAATGGGCCTCTCTACTTCAAGCCACCCAAGGAGGGCACCAGGGGACTACGGCCAGAAAAAATCGTTCGCATCATCAATGGAGTATGGGCTTGTAGATGGCCCAATCCATTGGAGGCAGAGCTTACTGGCTGACCTGGAGAAGCTCGGCTACAAGATGTCAGCCTTAGACCCCTGCGTCATGAGGCTGTTTGATGCAAGTGGGCGGAAGCTGTTTGGCGCAATCGCCATTGAAGTTGATGACCTGTTCATGGTGGGCCACGAGGAACATCATTTGAAGATGGCCGAACTCCAGAAGAAATACACCTTTGGCAAGTATGTGGAGCTTCAAAAGGAGCCCATGGGATGTGCGTTCAATGGCAGGCGCGTCCGGCAGCTGGCAGACGGGGAGTTCCAGATTGACATGGAGAAGTTCATCCTGGAGAGGCTCCAACCAGTGACGCTGGAAAGAGGCCGTGCAAGTCAGAAGAAAGAACCGGCGACTGAAGAAGAAAAGTCACAATCCCGTGCCGCATGCGGTGCACTGAACTGGCTGAGCAAAGAAGGAAGGCCAGATGCGGCAGGACCCTCGTCGCTCATGGCATCAAAGCTGTCCAAACTCACCATCGAGGACATCACCTCTTTGAATGCGGTCATTAAGGGCCTGAAAGAGAATGCCAGTTTGACGATCAGGATCCAACCCCTGCTGAACATGAGGTTGAGCATCGTGACAGATGCCTCTTGCGCCAACAATGGATTTCACTCCCAAGGGGGCCAGATCCTGCTGGCTCATGAACGGCACCTTCGCGATGGGCTTCCCTCCAAAACGAACGTGCTGGCATGGAGGAGTGGCAAGCTGCAGCGAGTGGTTAATTCCACACTGGCCGCAGAAACCCAAAGCCTTTCAAAAGGCTTAGCCGACCTCAGCTGGGCCATCGTGCTGACGGAAGAGCTCCAGAATGGGAAGTTCAATGTCAAGGAGTGGCGAGCCAAAGTGGACTCGCAAGAGATGCTGGTGCTCAGTTCGGCCAGCTCAGATCTCCAGCTCAAGGAGGCACTGGCCGTGGTGGATGCGAAGTCACTCTTCGACCACCTCTCCAAGGAGACGGTGGGAGGCTCCGACCGGAGGAATGCCATCGAGATCCAAATCATCCGACAGGATCTCCGGCAGCTCAAAGGCGAAGTGAAGTGGGTAGAGCATTTGGCCACGCTGGCCGATAGTTTGACGAAGGTGCAGGGCAGCAATGAGGCCTTGTACCGCGTCCTCACCAGTGGCCGGTACAGCATCCGGCCCGAAGTGGAGGCCATGAGTTTGCGAGATCCGCAAGGCAGGCAGGGCAGTCCAACGCCAATATCAGGCGGTCTGGGATCAAAGAGAAAGGTGGGCGCTGTGAAACGAAGCATTTTTCTTCGACCACAGTTGATCCCAGACCATCGGCTGCTCGGGCCCAAACCTCTTAGGGGCCAGTTCCACCGGCCAAGGATTTAGGCAGCTCGACCGAGGCTTTTGATGGAAAACGAGTTGGGTGGTTGGGGCGCGCTGCACTTCCACACCTCCATCCAAGTAGATACTGCTCAGTGAAGGGACCTTCGAAATGCTAAGGCTGCGAATGGACTGACAACGCGCTTCGCAGCAGGACGCAGCTTTGCATTCGGTGATGACAGACGCATTCAGCTGGGCCTGGGTGACACGCGCACAGTGGGGGCCCAAAACGTGGCCGGGTCTAGTGTCCTTGCTCCGTTCGTAGCGATGCCCTTTGCTCCTTGTAGCGTCTTTGTTACTAGTAGCGAGGCCAGGAGCCCCTAGTAGCGTCCTTGGTGTTCCATATTCGTAAGCTCAAATGTTGGGCCGTCAAGCAGATAGGGCAAGTGGAAAACGCATTCCTGTATATGACAAGCTTGGACAGAGCTGGTGGTCTACCTACTGTCAATTGGCACACTGCGATTGTGATGATTCTTTCCTGCGACCCCTCAACTTTGATTGAAGGCTACGAAGCAATATGTAGCCTTGGCAATGGGTAGTATGAACTCAGATATGGCAGGGAAGCAAGATCAAGGTAGCCATGTTCTTTTGGCCATGCATACATTCCAGTCATATCCAGTCATCATATCCTTTTGAATCGCCCTGTGTTTTGGTCTTCTCCTTTTTCTCGTTTGGACCGCAGATATTTTCTATTTATATAGATGTCTGGAACTTTCTGGACATTTTTGCAGTCTCCCTTCTTGGTCCCGCTGCCTTGTGTTCTTCGACTCCTCAGTTAGTTTGAGCTTAGTTTGAGCCTATTCTCCTTCGATCTCACTGCTATCTAAGGGTGGTCAAGACGAGCGTCATGTTGCCGGCGTACTCAGCCAGGCAGCATGAAGCGCCAGCAGTGCAAAATTTGTGCTTCAAGTTTTGTGAACTTGAAAGAGCTGGAGATAGCATCCCATGTTAGTTTTTGCTGATATATCACATGCGTGCTTTAGACGTTTGATCAAGAAGTGAAACAGGAGGTACCTGATTGCAGCCGATCTTGGCTCAGCTTATATGCTTGAAGTGGATGACCTGAGAAGTCGGTTTCTGGCCAAGACTACTGCAACCAGCACAAGAGCTGAACCCAGACAACACCGCCCCGATAAACACCAATATAATACTTGAGGTATAGTATCCATATATACGCAATATATAGTGTCACCCCTCCCCCAAAAATACATACACAGGCATAGGCCCCAGATACCAACTAGCTTCAAAAACAGCAGCGCCTGACACAAAATAAATTGCTTCACTTTGAGAGATCCCCACCATGACATTTCAATTCATTACAATATGAAAGCAATGCACATAATCAGGCCGCATCCTGTTTACAAACAGCTGCTTGCGCAAAGAATCACAATTATTGCCAGATGTGACCAACATTATTGCAAGCAGATGCGCTTCGAGTGATCACCCCAACAAGACAGTCGCAGAGAACACATACGTAGATATACGTAGTAATCCAGACAAAGCTGGCATTGAGGTCCGGCGGAGAACGCTGCGCCAGCCGACGCTAGCGGTTGAGGTCCGGCAGGGAACACGCTGCCAAGCGGACCTCGCGGTTGAGGTCCGGCGGGGAACACTGCCTTCCTGCACTTGCAGACACTGCCAAGCGGACCTCGCGGCGTGAGAGTGGATTGAAGCTTTTTTGAGGAGTCTTTGTGGAAACCACTTTTGTGTGCACAGGCGCCGTTTGATAAATCGCGTTCAGCTTTGGCGTCAGGACCAGTGAGGCAGCTGAGAAGGCCCATCCAATGTCGTGAGATGAGCCAGAAGTTGCTTGAGATCTACAACCTTGAAGGACATGGTGTTTTGATTTGGATTCGGCCTGCGCAAGGCTCAGCAGCCGCGCAAGACAGTTTGACAAGCTCAGGCTTTGCGCAGGTTGCAGGCACCCTTTCAGTAGGATTCTTCCTACTTTTGATCAATGTCTTCCTTGACAAATTTCATTTTCAGCTCTTAGCAATAAATCAGGAAGGAGAAAAGCTGTTGAATAACAGGAGCTGAACAAGGAAGATGAAAACCATTGAAGCAACAGACAGTAAATTGACTACAGGAAGGGCTTAGACATGGCCATGTGACACGGCTACGCAAGAAAGATGAAACCTACTTGAAGAAGAGAGAAGCCACAACGTTCTGAGTTGCGTCGGAAGTGTCAGTTCAAAATTTCAATAGAGGGGAAGAGTCAAAGAGGAATGCCAAGTTGGAAGTTGATTGCAGAGCTCGGAAGGGCTGAGTAAATAGAGGGCGGTTCCTTTTGCTTCCGTCTAGCTCCTTGTGTTCTTGAACATCGCTTCTTTTTTGCGTGAAATCATTACCCTTCAGAAAATACCGAGCTCTAAGCCAAGGAGTTAAGCGCACGTCGCACGTTAGAAAGAGCTGAGCCAAAAGAAAGCAGAAGAGCAGAAAAGGCCAAATGGTGCAAATCAGTTTAAAAGTGCCCAAACAAAAAGAGTAGAGGAATTAATCGAGAAGGAGGGGCCAAATCATTTACACATGTAGCGCATCAAGATTGCCAGACATCAGCAATGAATTAAAGGGGATTTGCAAGACTATGGGCAGATATGGGCAGCTATTGTTGTCCTTGTCTTGAAGAGGTTTGCCTGTTCTTGAAGTGAAGGCTTTTCGCGGCGTAGTAACTTGAATGCTTTTTGCGTAGCTCTTTCTAACCAAATGCTGCTGAGAATCAGCTGAAAGATACATTGTTATTCCTTTTGGTTTATCAGGTCAATCCGCTCAGCGGAACCTATGCCCATGCTGTACGACCGACATACGCGACCAGCCCACGCCTCGCGCAAGGAACCCATGCGAAGGGTGGGGAGTGACAAATAGAAAACACTTGAAGAACTATATGTACATATACAGTATATATAAGAGTATATATATATATGTTTGCACAGCGCATATCCTATCACAAGTCAGCCTCCACCTTTGTACCGGGAACTGTGTGTACTACCAAATTCAAGTTCTCTCCAGGGGAGGCATAGCTCGTAGGTCGGCTTGAGCACCTATCGTTTTTATGAGACTGATGGAATGCTGTGGAGCACTTGGGAGCGCCGATGACGTGGAGATCATCCAATTGCAAACAAATGACTCTCATCTTGCGACCATGGGGGGCAGTTGTTTTTTGCCACCTGCCAATTACTTGTTTCATGTTTTTGCTTGCCTCGAGGGGTGCAAAAAAGGACAATTTCATTCCACCCCTCGGCTTTTCTTTCAGCCCATTCCGCCTGCTCAGGGTAACCTGCCCCCAGAAGAGTGGCTGGAATCATGTTTCAGAGTTCGGAGCCACCCGCTTGAACAAGTGAACGTGTAGCAAACCAACTCAAAAATAACCCTTGGGCCGGTCGGAGAAGAACCCTCCACCCCCCGAAACAGGTCAAGTAAGGGCCTATTTGGTTGAAACCTGACAAATCAGAAAAGGACGGTCGATCGATACCCATCCCAGCACGTCAAAAAGAAAACCTGCCAGCCCCCAGGTCGAAAAGAAACCATGGCAGTCAAAAAAACTGCCCGGCCCCGATACATGAAAAAACTTGGATGTGCGCAAAAATGTTCTCATGTGAAATTGCAAATCGATATACGCAAGTCACCTGCGCAAAAGTCAATGAAACGACAAAAAACAACCCGATACAAAGGCAGTGAAGAAACAACAGCAGAACGGGCGAAAACGACCGTGGAACCCGTCAATATAGAGATGCAAGGTGGTTAAAAAGGAGCAAGCAAACCAAACCAGGAACTGTCATGAAAAGAACCTCTGAAAACAGGCAAAACCACAAACCCTGAAGCAGGTCGAGAAAGACCCAATAATAAAACAGACGGCAGGCCCTGGAAGTGCACTTTTTCACCTATGTTGAGTGATCTGGAGGTGCATTTTTCAGTAAAGCTCAAGGATCTACTGAGATTAATTCACAGCACCAGTACTGCCAAGGACATCTCAACTGCTGGACTCTGAAAAACAGAATAGAATTTGAAATTAACAAACAAAAACAATCTAGTGAGTAAACCAAAAAACAAAAATAATCATGACAGAGTCTTTGGGCACCCCCCTCCAGCCCAAGACCTCCCAGCAATTGTTTTTTGTTTTGCTCACCAAAGAGTCTCCCAGGATTGTTATTTTTTTTGGGGGGGGTGTTTTTTTAAAGTTATTATTGGTGCTTTTGGTTTACTCCTCGAAAGTATTCTAGGATTGTTTGTTGTTTTTGGACACCCACCCCAAGACAAGACTTCTGAAGAGTTGGTTATTTTTGGTTCTTCTATTTTGTGTTTTGGCATCTCTAACTTTTTCATCACATTCATCAATTTTTTACAATTAGAGCACCTTGTAGCGTTTCTGAATTCTGATTCTTCTTCTTCACTAAGAACCGTTGGTTTATTAACATTCATTTTTTCAATGGTATCAGATTTTATATTAACCAATTGTTCTATAATTTTATCCATACACTCCTCACCCTGATACAGATAAGGTGTGCATTTTTTGTCAATTCTATTCACCACATGCAACATATAACCGCAAGGTTTGTGCTCTTGATATGTGCCCTTAATCTCATCAGAAGAAGTCACAGTCAGACATTAAGAATCTCAATAAATAACAAAAGAACATTCTAATTTGGTATTATGCGGTTCAAACTCAATAAAAGAACCTTCAGGGGGTAGTTTGAATTGTTGCCCCGCAATTGCTAAACAACCCTTTTTATAAGGTTCTTCCAAGTTCTCATTTTTACAAAAGGAATGAGACCAATACCTACAGATATATGTGTTGTACTGTTATTTTTTCAATTGACAATTGTATAACCTACTCAAACTTCTTATTACAGCATAATGGTACCTACATTTATCATCAAAAATCCTCAATAAGTCAATATTATATTTAACAGTTGACATTTTGGTTGCTCTTGTTTTGATTATTTTTCTTCATCTCTAAAACTATTATTTGTTTCAAACACATTTGCTGAAATTAAACCACCATTATTCACTTCAAGCCTGTCAATATCTCTATTACCTGCTGGAAAATTGACACCTTCCCAATTGATGATGTCATCCTTCAATTTGTTATAATGAAACATTTCTTCTGGGTGATGTGCATTTATCTTATCAAGAGCTACTGATTGAATACAATTCTTTAAACATTTGTTATACTTATTTGTATTTTGATACAAACCTCTTTTAACTTAACAAAATTAGGTAACTCTATCTATTTGCTTGCCCTAGTTGGATTATATCTATCGTCAGGGATGGTAATAGAAACTACCTTTTTAAACTTTAGATTTGAGCTTGAAGCCTCAATCTGTTCTATTTGAAGTAGTATTTCTTTTACACTGTCTTCCAAAGCTTTATTCAAGTCATTTTCATTATGAATGTTGAATCTTGTGGATCGTAAATTATGAAGAATCTCAGACTCACCTATATCACCATCAAAATCTTCACCATCATTAACATTAGGCTTACTAAATTACGCTTCCGATCTTATGTTGAGTTTCATATTATGATTCTTTATTAGAAATTCTACAAGTAATGATTTTTGATGTTGTATCATTGATTTGATAAGCCTTGTTCTCCTTTAAAGTGCTTGTTTATGAGCTCAAGATTATTGACAAATCGTTTAACCGCTGATTTACCTTTTTCTACTCTGAACTTGTTTTTGATAGCATATTTGGTTAGGGCTTTCTTCATGCCTACAGCCAATGACATTATCTTATGGCCGTAACTTCTATATTCATTAGTTGTCTTCACTGATTCCAATTTCTGTTTCAATCTTTTTGAGATATCTTTGTGTTTGGTATATCTGAATTTTTGATTGTCAATAACTATTGACTTTGTTACATTTTTGATATTTCTGCTGTATTAGTTTTAAACAATAATCTATATCTTTTTCACAATATAATACTATATATTTTATACTTTATACATTATGTTGGACATTGTAGAGAGGTCACCCGGCAGTGCATGAGGGGCACAAATCGAGAAGTGTACATTTTGTTGACCTTTAGGCCCAAACCGAAAAAAGGAGTTTTTGCTTCGCATGGTAGCGGAGCGTGGCCGTATTGAGCCTGCTCCGTTGCCCACGCCATAGCACTACGAGCACCACGATTACCACGACTCGGTGCGCGAGGAGGCGGTCATCCGGAGGGGCGCATCCGATTTCCTTTTGGCTGGTCGAGCTCCTTTTGTTGAGCTGCGTTGCAGGTGGCGCTGGAGACTCGTGGACGAAGGAGATCTGCCACTACCAGCCACCACAGGTTGTCGCCCAGCACCGGAGGTGGAAGGTGAGACACGTGCACAGCATCGAGGTGGACACAGAGGACTGCGTGGGCAAGCTACAGTGGGCCAGGAGTACCAGTGCAGTGAAAGCTTCACTACTGGTACGAAACAAAGTGAAGAAGAAAGGAAAAGGATCCAGGGAGAGGAAACAGCTGGTGGTCATCGTCCCGGCTAAGTGGAAGCTACTGAGATCAAGCGGATAAGGACGCAATCAGCGACCTGTGGCAAACTGGGACTTCAAGAAGTTGCTGACATACACCAACCTCGAGATCAACGAGGAGAAGCAGGACAGTGAGCCCTACGCAACATCGAAGACCTATTACCCCAAGGTGGCATACATCCACACCATGGCTGAGGAAAGTTTGAAGATGGTTTCAACGGCCTTGAGAAGCTGACGGTAACCCAAAGCTCGAGTTCCTGGGCCAGACATCTGAAGACTCCAGACTTGTTCAAGCCCGACACCCGTGACAACGAGTTGAGGCAGTGGAGTGACTGGAAGTTTTCATTTGAGAACTATGTGAAGGGCATTGATGCGCCCATGGCCTACAGCATGAAGCTCGTGGAGGACAACCTCAATGGGAACTATGAGCTGGATGAAATGACAGATGAAACAAAAGCTCAACCCATTCGCCTCTACAGCCTCCTGATCTCCTACCTCCGCAACCGACCTTTGAAGTTGGTGAGGCATATGAAGCAGGAAAACGGCTTCGAGGCATGGCAACGACTCCTACGAGAGATGCAACCAGTGACGAGGGCCAGATCCCTTGCACTCCTGACACAGCTGTCACGAGTTCAATTTGCTGAGGGCAAGTCGATCTCAGAGCAATTGCCCGTGTACGAGTCCATCGTGACTGAGTATGAGAGGATTTCCGGGCATACATATGGAGATGACAATAAGGTGGCATCGATTTTGCAGGCCGTCCCGGCTCATTTGAGGTCACATCTCCAGCTCTGGATCACCAACAGCACGACCTATGAGCAGTTGAAGAACAAGGTCATGGAGCTGGAGGCGCTGGCAACCAAGCGGGACAGTTCGAATTCCTTGAGCCTTCCCACAAGAATGCCCTTGGATGAAGCAGTACCCATGGAGGTGGACAACATCCAGAAGGGCAAGAAAGGAGGAAAGAGCAAGTCCAAGGATGGAAAAGGAAAGACAAAAGGAAAAGACAAAGGAAAGATGAAGAGCGATGGTGGAAAAGGCGCGAGCTTCTGGGACAAGAGCGGCCAAGGAAAGAAGGGAAAGACATCCGAAAAGGGTGGAAAAGGTGGCAAACAAGCAGGAGCGTGCCACAACTGCGGCAAAGCGGGTCACTATGCTCGGGACTGCTGGAAGCGAGTCTCTCCAATTGAAGAGACAGGTGGAGGAGGAGCATCGTCGTCATCCACGGGACAGACGGGAGCAGCACCCTCCTCGACTCAAGTGACAACGGCGTCAGTGAAGATGGTACGCGTGGCCACTCCGCCTGACACCAGAAGTCTGGAAATCTTTGACTTGACTGGTTCAGGATCAGAAGACAATGAGTTCCCATGGAGAGTGGGAATGATCAAAGCAGACAATCAGGAACCAGAAGAGAAGTACTATGACTGCATCGAGCCTGTGGTGAGCATCCCGTTGGGCGTTGCGATTGTGGCCATGGACCTTCAAGATGAATGTGATGAGAAGCTGGTGCAGATGATCAGCACTGGCACAGGTGAAGGAGAAGAATGCCTGGTCACGCTGGATAGCGGTGCCGACGTCTCGGTGCTGCCCAAGGCCTATGCTGAGGTGGGCCAATGGGCACCAGGCTCAACGAGCTTAAGGATGGTAGACGCTCAAGGGAAGCGCATTGCTCACAGTGGAGTCACAAAGGCAAGAATCAGCACCACGGATGCCAGTGGGAAGAGAGTTGAGATGGTGGAGGAGTTCGTGCTGGGGAACGTGCAACATCCGATCCTATGTGCAGGACGACTCCTTCGACGTGGATGGAGCATTGAAGCTGAAGATGGCCAATTGGAGCTGCAACACAAGGGACGGGGAATCCATGTCCCCATCAACGGAGAGAGGAACTCCTTGCAGTTCAGTGCACGCATCTCTATGGTGGAGGTGGCTGCAATGAAGAAGGAGGAACAAGGAGAAGCTCGAGTCATGGCTTTGAGAGGAAGTCTGAGCAGGTATGTGAAGGACCTGGAAATGCAGCGCGGATGGCATCAGCTTCCAAATGGCATCGTGGCGTACAGTGACCCTGTGGCAATGTCACTGACTGACCCCAGAGGACAGATCGAGAGCACCTGGAAGTCGAGGATGACCTTGGTGAAGGAGAATGATGGCATGTGGAGTCAATTGGAGAATGTCGACGACTTCACGAATCTGGGAGAGACAGCCTTCAGGAAGATTGGCGCAGGAGGACCGCAACGGACGATTACTTTCTCTGCGCCCTCTATCATGGAGGACCATTGGGAGCAAGAGTCCGAGGTGCCAGTGAGGCCATTCCCAGAGGAGAAGAGGCGAGAGCCGCAAGGAAGGACCGACTGGTCCGAAGACGACAAGGAAGATGAGGCTGCAAGTGGAGTCACGCGACATTGAAAAGATGGTGGTGGCACAGAGGCCAAACGAGGTTGAACTCGATGAGACGATCTACACAGAGAAGATGTCTGTAAAGGACTTGCAGATAGCGTGCAAAGAGCGCCAGCTGCCCTACAGTGGAAGCAAAAGGTGGTTGCTGGACAGGTTGATTGCCTTCAAGATCAACCTGGAGAACAACATGAAGTTGGAGGTGGCCAGCAAACTGTTCAAGGAGCAGGAAAGGAAGCCACTAGCACTTGGCCAACCACGACTCCCATCCCTTAACGAGCAAGAGACACATTTTGTGACTCATCTTCCGTATGCTCCTTGGTGCCAAGCTTGCGTGGCGACGAGAGCGAAGGAGGACAAGCGTGAGATGAGGGACGACAAGCCTGACCAAGGGAAAAGAATGTGATCCAGATGGATTTCTTCTACACCTACACTGGGGAGGAGAAGCGCATGGATGAGGCCCCGATGGACAAGGTCATGGAAATTTCCGACCAATATGGGACTTGCTTGGTCATGGTATCATCAGAGACCAAGGCGGTGCATGTTGTCCCCGCGCCATCAAAGGGCACAGCCAGTCTCAAGACAGTGACCGAGGAGGTGGTGCGGTTTTCTCTGGAGAACTCATCGATGGATGGCTGCATCTTCCAAGGAGATGGTGAAAGGGCCATGAGGCAGCTGCTGAGATCTGTTCAACAGGTCAGGGCCATTATGGGCCTGCCATGTGAAGTCAGGATGACAGGCAGCAATCAGCACGCCTCCAATGGACAAGCTGAACGAGCAGTACAGAATGTGCGGAGAATGGCGAACTGCATTCGCAACTTTGCAGAGTCAAGGGCTCGGCTGAGTATAATGGGAAATATGCACATTTACCCCTGGTCGTTCAGGTATGCTGGATTCCTGCTGAACAGGTTCAGAGTGCTGGAGAAGGTGAACAAGACCTCCTACGAGTTGGCCACAGGGCATGGCTATCGCGGCAAGCTAGCTCTGTTTGGAGAGTCAGTGATGTTCAAGAGATTGGTGAAGTATAAGGCCAGCGACCTGTTCGAGAGAGGAGTCTGGGTTGGAAAGCACAGCTGGAACGATAACCACATTGTTCTCAGCCCAGAGGGAGCTTTTGAAGCCCGGACAATCAGGCGATTGGCAGCAGAGGAAGCTTTCATTGCCACGGACATTGTGGTGGCAAAGGGACTACCATGGAGCTACAGTCCACAAGGGATCCTCATGAAGCACGCCGGACAGGCACAGAGGTACAGACAGCCAACCCTTGAGAATGAGGCGACAGAGGAGGAGATGAAAGCCATCACGGATGCAGTTGCAGCTGGCGTAGTCACACCGGCACCAGGACTAAAGCCACAGCCGGTGACACCTGGAATGCCAACAACAAGTGCAGCACCACAGACACCAGCACCTTTGCCGACTACACCCCGGAAGAGAATTGCTGAAGGAGAAGCAGAGGAGCCAGAAATGAAGAGGCTGGACACGTCGGATTCTCCAAGGAAAGCACATGACAAGAGGGAGTCAGAGAGTGTTGGCTCAGGGACGGAAAAGAAACAAAGAATAGAAGAGGAGGAAGAAGAGCAAGAAGGATTGACGAGTTTGCCATCAAGCGCTATGGCAGTTGAACCAAGAGGAGAAGGCGGTGAGATGATGGCATCGAGCTCTCCAAGCAACCTGACAAGACTTTATCCTCCTCACTATGCTGGGATCCAAGCCATTGAGGCACATGGTGACGAGGAAGTTGGACAAGATTGAGGAGCTGTTTGCAGGATATGGAGGAAATGAAGATGATGAACCGCCAACCACCAGTGAAGAGCACCTAAACCTGCTGGATGAACAGGCGAAGAAGAATGAAGTGGAGAGAATGCTCAAAATGCCAGCAATGCGGGAGTCAAGCAGGGAAGGGGTGAAAGAAAGTGAAGGGTACACTATCTCCACCAAGTTTGTGATCACCTGGGCTGGTTTCGAAGAGCACGCCTAGTTGCAAGACAGTTCAAGGGCACTGTGGATCTTGACCAGACATTTGCCCCCACGTCAATCATGGTTCTACCCAAGATGCTCGTCCATTTGATGCTGAATGTCTTCAAGCACTTCAGGGCGATGACCCTGGACATCAAGGACGCGTTCCTAATGGCGGACCAGCCAGCAGAGGAACGAGCCTTTGTGGAGTTGGATGGAACCATCTACAAGCTCATCAAGTGCCTACCGGGTCAGAGGACAGCGGCATCACAGTGGTTCCAACTCTTCGTAGCAGCCGCAAAGAAGTTCGGGTTGGAACAGGACCCAATGCAGCCTACCTTGTTGATGATGAAGAAAGAAATGTACATCACGGTGCACGTCGACGACATCTTCATGGTGGGAAATGAGAGGATGCTGAAGAACTTCGTGGAGTACATGCAGAAGAAGAAGGGATGGAACATTGAGGTCAAAGGGCCATTCGGCGTGAATGAGAAATTCCACTACTTGAAGAGAGAGTTCTGGCCTGGCACAGAAGGGTGCGACATTCGATGCGATTACAAACAGTATGAAAGCCTAGCCAAGGACACAGACGTGTTCAAGAAGGCCTACAGGAAGACCCCCATGGACCAGAACTTCGCCAAGAAAGATGAAAGTCAGCTGCTGGAAGGAGAGGAGATCACGAAATATCGCAGCGTGGTTGGAAGGCTGATGTACCTGGCTGGAGAGAGACCGGATGCCCAATTCAGTATCCAAAGCCTGGCAAGGAGCATGGCCAAGCCCACACAGCAGGCATGGAAGAATGCCTGGCATGTGTGTTCCTATTTGCAAGGAACAATGGGTTTTGGTGTGAGGATCGGCTTGAGGAAGAAAGGGCAGTCGGTCATGGATGTGAGAGATGAAGAGGAGGTGGACGAGAGAGAGAGAGCGGCATCTGATAGAAGTTGTGACAGACGCCGACTATGCAGGCAACAAGAATGACCGACGCAGCACCACATCGTTTCAGATCTTCATCGACGGGAACTTGATGGAGTCGAGGGTGCGCTCACAAAAGGCCATAGCCCTATCCTCAGGAGAATCTGAGTTTGTGGCCATTGTGGCTGGGTGCTCGGATGGACTATTGATCCGACACCTATGGACAGCTATGATTGGAGAGCCCTGTGACATGAAGGTGCGATCCGACAGCTCAGCGGCCAGAGCAATGGTGCAACGACAGGGCATTGGAAGGGTTCGACATCTGGATGCAGCGCTATTGTGGGTGCAGCAGAAGGAAAAGGATAAGATCTTCAGCGTGGCAGCAATCGGCACTGAGCTCAGCTCTGCTGATGTTGGGGCGAAGAACCTGACAAGGAGCCGACTCTATGGACTGCTGTTCATGCTGAAGATGATCAACAGCCTCGGTGAGAGGATTGGCCAACAGGAGTTCATGGACCTGGAGTACAAGGAGAGGATGCGAAAGGCCACCAAGAAGATCATGAAGGTCAAGGACATGCATGTGGGGATGCTGATGATCCTGTCAAGACTTGGTGAAGTGGCAGGAGAACACACAGAAGGAGAAGCAGAAGGATATGATTGGAGTTGGATGGTCTTCGCGGCGTGCGCAGTGTTTGGGGCCTTGAGCATTGCAGTGTTGGACATTGTAGAGAGGTCACCCGGCAGTGCATGAGGGGCACAAATCGAGAAGTGTACATTTTGTGGACCTTTAGGCCCAAACCGAAAAAAAGAGTTTTTGCTTCGCACATTAACTACTCTTTAAGTGTATATTCAATGAACTTATACTTAAATATAGATATATATATATATATCAATTTGTAATATTAGGTGATTTTAGGAATTCTTGGGATACCTATCTAAAGTTTTCTTGATATTAATATTCAATGAGTATACTTGGGGAAATACTTGTGTTAAGCCAAAACTAACAGTTGAAGGCTGACATGTCAGATAACTTCGTAGAGCTCAAAAATTGGTGACAAAGTGCACTTCCACAGCCTGCCGGACTCTATTCAAACGGGTCAACATAGAACCAAACCCAAGAGCAAAACACAGCTTCAAGAAGAAATAACAAAGACACCCGAAACAGGTCAGGAAAGGAACACAGGTCTAAATAGAGGCCATCACCAAACAGGAAACGAAAAGAACCCAAAGTGGGAGAAGAAAGACCATGTGACGGTGGCGAGGCAAAACGTGAAGTCTCAATTCTGCATGGAATGCTTTGCTTGTTGTGTGGGTCTTGGTTCATGAGTCACAATTCTTTCCTTGGCCACAACTGCTTGCTGTTGCTGTAGTATGAATGACCAGTTTCCATGGCATGTCAGTGGTTTCCATGGCATGTCAGTGTCTTCCAAGAGCCCAGAAGTTGTCCAAGGACCCGGCAGAAGTGGCGAAGTTGCCGAGTGCAGATTCAACCTCTGAAGACTGCAACGAAATATCCTCCCTCAGGAGCGTCTCAAATGACACTCGAGCTTCTAGCAATCATTTTTTACGTCAGTTTGCAGCCTCAGATGAAATATGAGAGGTCCTTGATCAGTGAGCTGAATTTGCAAACTCAACCTGACAGAGCCAACACTCAGGAAACTAAAAAACATATATATATATATATTTTTGCGGGGGGATCTCTACAAGACCCAAGAGTACATGTCAGGAAAGAGCAGGCACGTTGAGCAAGCGCTATTTCAAGATGCAGTTGCAGGAGATGTGCGTCGAGTGGTTTCTTCAACGCTATGGCTTTTCAGACGTGAATAAACCACAACGTGGCAGCTGGTTTTCCAGATCAGAGAAGCTGTACCCCGTCCATGTTGCAGCAATGCTGGGGGATGCTGACATGCTTCATTTCTTACTGGAAGCGGGAGCTGATCCTGAGCAGAGGACATCAAAGGGTCGATCAGCGTTGGAGTGTGCGTTTGATGCAAACCTTGATGGTTCGCACCACTGCATTTTTGACCTTCTCCAGTCGGTGCCGGAGCGCAATTGTTCTGAAGCTGACCTAGTCTTCGTCTAGGTCCCAGATCTTGAGCCGAGGTACACTTCTTGGCTCTTGGGCACACTTGGGCCTTTGGGTCGCCCCTTTGGTGCTGATGTGCGCTGAAGAGTTCATTTTGAACTCCTAGTAGCATCCTTGCTCCTAGTAGTAAGGCCAGGAGCCCCTAGTAGCGTCCTTGCTGATTTGCATTCCGCTGTTTGATCGGAAAGCAGTTTTCATCATCCTGTAGAAAGTTTGATCCCAGGAAACCAACTTGGAGCGACGGGTAAAAAATGTGTTCGTTTCAGAGATCAAGCTTCATGTGCAGGATTGAGCAGTGTGATCAAATTGTTCCGCACTTTAGAACGGAACAGCCGAGCTTTGCCACAGGATTCCCTCGGTGGCAAGAAGGTCAAGAACGACATTTTGCGGGCAGTGACCTATCGTCCCCCGGCATCTGAACAGAACAAAAAAGAGAGAAAGATAAATTCAGGTAAGGGACGGTAAAGGCTTCTTCAATGAGCCCTCTTTTAAAAGGGACCCAAACACAGTTCTTAATCTCTTGACACTTCTGAACAGCAGCCTGCTTTGTTCATCCAGGTCTAGATGTGAGATCCGTTCGTGGTGAACGGAGTTAGAACGGACAGAATCGGTTTACCTCATTTTGCGACGTCAGATGGGAAAAGAGAAGCAGTGGTGTTTTGGTCGTTTTGTTTTTCAGGAAAAGACTGAGCGCTGCCGTAATCCTTCAACACGTGAATTGTGAGTGATTGCAGTGTATTTGGCAGTGCTTGAGGCTACTACGACCCTCACATGCAAAGCCGACCCGTTGAGCAGGCAGCATGAGGGAGATACCCAGGTTTTCTAAGTCTTTTCTCTACGCTTCTTGCAAACAAAAGGTCAATGCAAGCTTCAATCAAGTGACAAGTGCCATCCATACCATGAAGGTGGGTCGAGGGTACGTGTTGCCCCCAATCTAGGAAAGTAATCCATCAGCAACGCATAGGGCTGGGCGGATGGTGGCAAGTACAAATCATACCTCTGGCAGCTGTCGAGTCAATTGTTTTGGTTGGATCCTCTCAGGTCGCCCAGGTTTGAGGAGAAGCAACCCCCTACTTCTCAGAGAAGAATCCGGACGTGCCGAAGAAGTTTTGTTTAATGACATGAAGGAGTTCCAAGTGTCCATCTCGACACCGAATCGAAGCACGTCGAAGCACACATTTTGAGGTTGCTCCAGTGGCAGTGAACCGGCCTAAGTATCCACCATCCTCCTTCTTCGCTTGCGGGGAGGAGCCTCTATTTCCAGTCGGTGTTTGCCTCAAACCTGAAACGGTGAACAAACTGTCTCAGTCCGGCGTCATGCTTGTGACAGGTTGACTCAAGGGGTCTTTTTGCGCTTTTTCGAGAAGCATAGAATCCGATTCTTCAGCTTCCCATTGATAATGGTTTGATTCTGTGAGCGGTCTTGTGAGACTACTCGGAACTGTTTTGCTAGCTTGTTCGTCAGAGCTAGTTGGGATTCTTCAGCGTCAGAAACCCTTTATATACCGTTGGGATTCTTCCAGCCTTTGACAGCCACGACACCACATTTTATCTAGATCTCTCAGTTCTTATAAGCACAGTGCATCGCCTCCAGGACTTCACGATGTCAGTGTTCCGTGACAGTCCAGATTGGTATGCTGCGTGTGGGCCTGGGAATCATGGAATATTGGAGCAATCGACACAACCATATGAGACCACAGAAGAAGGGATGTCGATTATGTCTCCCTAGTTATTCGGATGCCTGCAGAACAGCCAGCACTAGTACTGTACCTATGCTTTTAGAGTGAGAGACAAACATTCAAAACATTGAAGACCGATGGTGGCCAACCCTATTCACTTTGGGAGTGGGCCAAGCGAATGATTTTGTCCGTCGCCCGCCACTCATTTCGTCCAAACCCATGCGTTGTGAGACTTCGCTCAAGGTCGGCTGCGACAAATGTGGTTTTCGCGTGTGGCGAGAATGGAGGTGGTCAGTGCGGAAGGAGCATGCACCAGCAGCAGCAGGCAAGAGAGCAATTAGCTTCTATTGTTGATAAGATAGCAGATCAATAGCACTGTTTTTTTTTGCCAACAGCTTTCTGCAACCAGTGATTCAGATCGCACGGTTTTGGTGTCAGAAGGCGTGGTCGCAAGTGCGCTTACCAAAGCACAGCCGTGTGGAGCAATTGCGGTGCGGACAGGCGCTGCATGTAAAATATTGACTCCTGGTCATTCGAGTTGTTGAAGAGTTCAATAAGTAAGACTGAATGAGTCGTGACATTGATGATGACCCCTTCTATGAACCTTTTGTCTTCATCGAACGCCAAATGCAGGATTGTTTAGAGCTTGGGTTCCGAGTGCATTGTAATTTCCTGAATCATATTTTCCTTTTCCAAACCTTCTGGGTATCAATAGGATTTGTAGAAAAACTGTTGCGGAAACTACTTGTTCGAGACCAAAGGTGGTTTCACATGCGAATGGGCCAGGCCCATTGCTTGGCCCTACTGAAGGATGGCCGCCTGTACGCCTGGGGTAACAACCCACAGGGGCAGGTTGGAAATGGAGCCCTGGCCAAAGCACAGCAGCAAATCAGAGGCATGGGACAAGACGTACGCATGTGACAATGTATATATAGATTAGCAATTTATAGATACGGCTTAGACTTTTTGCCCTCAGCCTCGTTAGGGCTTTCTCTTAAGCCCATAGTCTCGCAGCATGAGGAAAACGATCCATGGTGTCCAGACCCATTGGCCACTCGAGTGCAAGAGTAGCTCTTAGAGTTTGTTGTGCATTGATTGACAGTTGATTGGATTGCTAATCCAATGTTGAAGCTAATTGTGTGCTTCCTGCCTGACATGCAATTCACTGGTGGGTAGTTCACAATTGGTCATTGCATGTCATTATTCTGCACATATTTTGTATATTGCACTATCGTCTTAGGAGTATGTACGTGCATCGGATGCATCGTGATAAATATGAGCAATAGATGGTCCCACTTAAGACTCATCTTACACATGCGTATATCATCCATCTCCAACCAATACATGAATAGGGATCCCGCTTGCTGGAAAACCCACCAGTTCCACACTGAGGTATCACTCAACGTCCTGAGCTGCCAAGTGGCCTCGAAGAATTGGCAGACAACAGCATGCCAGAGACCGTGCTTTGGAAGGCACTGATCAAATGACAATAGAATGAATAGGTTCCAAGCAGCCAGGCTTGGCGATAAGAAGAGGAAAAACGGGGAGGTCTTTGTTTTAGGAATGGAGCTATTGCTGGCATCCAAGGTAACTCCCGCTGATTTGTACAAGCGAGCAGTCTACTCACATGTCCGGAGTGCAAGCCTGAGTTCGCAAAGCACTTGATCGACTGAGAACCGAGAGAGACAGAGAGAGAGAGAGGGGGAGAGAGAGCGAGATCGAGAGGGAGAGGGAGAGAGTTCGAGAGATAGGGAGAGGGAGAGGGAGATGGAGAGGGAGGGAGAATTCTGTTTGCTTATCTCTCTAGAAAGCGGCATTACATGGAATCAACACCTGTACTTGTGCACAAGGACTTGTTCTGATCATACACGCACTCTAAGATCAGACAGCCAGCTCTGAAGTTCCACCTTCGCCTGTTACTGTGGATTTGCCTGGGAGTCTTGTATTGCATTGAGTTGTGGGGAGGTGTTTTGTCTGTATATACTTAAAACAGAACTCAGTACAGGACTGTTCTTATCCAGAGTGGTTCGTAGTGAAGCGTTGTGCAAGACAACAAACCCATTTTTATTGGGTCACGACTTGAATGAAAGGATCAGCAGCCTTATTTTGAGCATTCGGTTTCAAGCTACTCAGGGACTCTTTTTGCCTCTCTTATCATATCTTATCACGAAGCATATACTGTACTGAATTTGTGGACTTTCTTGTGCGTTGCTATGTTGTTGTATATACGTAAAAAGCAACAAACACACAGCAATAATGTGGATTCCCGGATTTCCTGAACCAATGCCGTTTGTGACATGGCATAAGCAGTAAGTGCATCCATAGATGTTAGCTAAAAAAGAAGGCACCACGATGCTCTTTTATTGAACGATCTCATCAACATGTCGTGCAAATGCATAACCAAACAACTGACGGCTGACACCAAAAAGTGAAGCATATGTTTCCTCCACTTTGACTTTCACAGACCACTTGAGTAAAAGAACCAGTCCCTGTGTCCTTTGCGGCTTCATTGATTTTGAGATCCCCTTTTACCATACAAGCAGTGTGGGCTGTAAGTCTAAGTCGCATGAATTACCAAAGATGCTTGGCCAAGGACAGTCGTGTCCATTGAATGTGGCTTTCGGAACAGTGCTGTGCGAGCCTTTGTGATGTGCTATTTGTATGCACTGTTCGCAAGTCCTCCCAAATCCCAATCCTGCAATGCTGCAAATCAAAATCGGTGAAGGAGCTGAGAACTAGTATTTTTGGCGGTGCAAGCTCAAGTCACAGCCAAGGTCATATGTGAAGTGCCTGTTGGTTCGTGAGAGCGGAGTGCACCTAACACATTTGTCCCGTCAACAATTGGGCATGGAGCAGCGGCTTCGAAGTGATGGTTCCATAGTGCATGGACCATGGAAGTAGTATATAATAGGTCTTGATAGCACATCCCTTTGATGTCACTCAGGCCCCTTTACATTGTACTGGTAGACCTTGTAGGCTTTCGTTACAAGTTTTTGGCTTTTGTCCGGCACTTACAGTACATTTAGCTTCCTCACGCTTTGTCCAACTTTATCTACTGCACTGTACTTCTTTTCAGCCCATTCCTTTCTGATTTCCAATTTTTCAGTGCAACTGCACTATCCAATGCTCCCTCTAGCTGCTCAAGTCATTGCCTCGTTTGGACACCCATAGACAAGTCGTGGCAAACACCAGAGTGCTACTTGGTCTTGGACATGTGTAGGTGCAGTGGCAACACAATACAACGCTGTAACGTTGAGTACTAGTACCACATTACAGACCGTTTCTGAAGGAAGGGTCTGCGACAATATTCCCAACGAATGGTTAAAGGGCTTGCAAAGGCAGCCAACCTTTAGTCTCCTTTGTGGCTGTCACCTTGCGAATGCCAGCCTATTTGCCTCTCTAGGAACGTGCACGTTGACTTAGCCGCGATGCGGCTGCTCATTTTTTTGTTCGATGCTCCCTTGTTGCTACACATTCAAGCTTTCGTTGGGAGCAGTTGATTTGCATGTCGGGTGACCAGTTTTTACTTGATCTCTGTTTTATCCATGACAGACTAGAATTATGCTTTGCCCCTGTTGCAAGCTTTCTCAAAGTCTTTTCGACAGACTGGATGCTCAGGGTTGATTCTTTTTTTTTTTGTTTTGACCCCAACGCAGCCTCTCCACTTATCTTCATGCGTTCCTGGTACTCCGCCTTTCTTAAGGGAGCCTTTCTTTCCTTTTCTCCTCGCTTTTGTTGGACTCCTTTTGTCTACGAAGAACTATTCTACGCCCAACGGAACAGTTTGCCGACCCAATCCTGGACATCCATCGACATCCATCCTGCTTTATCGGGTCACTCTCACGGACGGAGTGCTGTTGTTGTTTGGTTTCGTTGATAGGATTGGTTTGATATGTCCTGTGTGGATCTAATTACCTTACTTCGACCCCGACCTTGGTGAGTTATTGTTTTTCTGTTTGTGCTTGCCATACAATTGACGATTGGCTCAGGGGCAATGATAAAGTGGACGCTCTCGACCATTTTTGCAGGTAGCAAGCTTGAGAGACAAGCCGCTAGCGAAAAGTAATCATACCCGCATAGATCGCACATCGCAAAAGATGTTTGTGGGCAGCAGCATAGCAGCGGCACAAGCATCCAGGCTCCAAAGCGCACGGGCCATACACCATGAACATCTCGCAGCAGCACCCCGCAGCAGCACCCTGCAGCGGCAACCAGCACCTAGGCTCTAAAGCGCACACGGGCACCTCTTCCTATACTGGAAGTAAGAACCCCAATAGCTCTCGCTATCTGGGGAACAATAACATAGAAAAGCTACTCTCAACAATCCAGTTCAAGTCTTGGTGGCGGCAAATTTATTAGGATTTTTACCTTTTTGCTGCCCTCTTCTCGCTGCTTAAGTCTTCCCTGGATGTTGCTCTCTGCATTCTAGCTGGCTCCGTTGCCAGTGAATTTCTCCCGAACTTTGGTTGCAAACATTTTTCGGACTGGCAGGCTAAAGGGGTGCACGTATTATCAGATACTTTGCAGCAGTTCTGATTGCGCTGGTGTCGTCAAGTTGAAACTATAGCTGCAGACACATGTATATACATATATATGCAGCCGTAGCGAGCGTCCGGCGTAATGTGTCACGCGATCGGAGTGTGCGGCTCAAAGAGGAGCTTGGGCCGGTTATCCTCGTGCCATGGAGCCGGGATGCCTAGGTCAGATGATGTGGAGTAGGTCCTCTCTGGCTTTCTTCCACGAGATGCCACCGGAGGAAGTCAGAGGCCTACTCCTGCTGGTTGCTGAAGCTTGGACGGAGCAAGAGTTCGCATGGCTACAGAAGGAAGCCAAGAGACAGAGGCTGAAGCTCGACCTCGAGGACCACCTGTTCCTCCAGCATCAACGACTGCTGTACAAAGACCGGGCGCTGATCAACAAGAAGATCGACGAGACTTCTTTCGGGGAGGCTAGGATCGGCACCACCTTGGCCTTGGCTCGGAGGACTTTGCCCCGGGTAAGCTGGAGGACTCGTGGTGATCGGCTTCTTCACCGTTGCGACACTGAAGAGCAGCGCAAGGAGGTTGAAGAGAAAGAACGCGACAGGTGGATTGCACATTTGGTAGCCTTCCTGGAGGAGGCGCAGCTCATCGAGAAGGGCAAGAGGGGTCCTGAGGGGTTGAAGTACTATGCCAACCGCTTTGCTATGGGAAGGCGATCGTCCACGATACGCCAACATGTGCTCCACGGACGGCGTCTGATGGACTACATGCAGAAGGTGTACTCTGCCCCTTGGCTGCGCCATGAGGGCGATCTCATAGCGTACATAGCCCTTCGAATGGAAGAACCTTGCGGCCGTACCATCCCAGGGTCATACTTCAAGGCTGTGGCATTTCTCGAAATGTCAGCAGAAGTGCCGGAGGACCGCAAGGTGACGAGCAGCGCCTCCCTCCATCACTTCTTGCTTGAGGTCGAGCGGGGTGATCACTGGAAGGCGAAGCCTACGGTCAAAGCTGCTCGGCTGCCAGTGGAGGTGATTCGAGCTCTCGAATTGGGGGTCATGGATCACACGATTGCCCCCTACAAGAGGGTCTTCTCATGGTTTAAGCTCATTAAACTGTGGGCAGCATTGCGCTGTCACGACGCAGAGGGCATCCCGCCCGCGAGCATCTCCTTTGACGCCGACCTGGGCTTTGAGGCTGACATCACCCGTTCGAAGACAACGGGGGCGGGTCGTCGTGTTGAAGTAGTTCAGGTGTTCGTCAGCTCCTCGGCATACTTGGTTTGTAAGGACTGGTTACGGGTGGGCTTGGAGATGTTCATGCGCATGGGCAGGGCTGCTCAAGTACCAGGACGCCATGACCTACTCGAGGGCATTGCTGTCGGAGCTTCCGTCTAGGTTGAAGGACGGTGAAGGCAGGACGGTGCCCCTGTTGCGGCCAGAGTCCACGGCCTACTTCTCGGAGCACTCGGAGCGGGTGACGATCATGAGCTGGGCAGCGGTGTGTGAGGTGGACAAAGAGGTCCGCCGAAGATGGGGCCGTTGGCGGCCCAGCGTGGACGAAGGCTATGTCACGACCACCAGGAAGCTGACGTTCGAGGCCCAGAAGAAGGTGGCAGAGAAGGTTGTTTGATCTACACGGTCAAGAACTTCACGCTACGGCTTCAGGATGCGCACTTGAAGCCGCCGAGTCAGGCGAATCGAGAGGCCCAGGCCATTGCACCCCCTCAATGGGGTATGACCTTCACCCCGGTGAGGCTGCCGCTGGCGGAGGACGAGGAGGTTGTGAAGGTTGCAGGTTCGGAGGAAGAGGACGAAGTGCATGGGCAGGCAGTCTGCAAGACTCCAGACCACTGGTCGCCGACGGAGGTCTTCTCGGAGGAGGAGGACATGAACACTGACTTGGCGGACAGCGGGGACCAGTTTCCGCTGGGCGCATACGTGCTGTCGATCGTTGGGAGATCCAGGTCACGCACGCTGCGCGTGATTGGGGGCTGCTACCGTATTCCTGGAGTTCACTACAGGGAGTACGTGGTCATCGGAGGTGACCGTCCAGAGCTGGATCCCAGGCAGGGAGAGAAGCCATGCCCCACCTGCTTCTCGGCCAGGGAGAAGATGGCGGACTGATCCACGCTGGTGCGGATGCTGAGGTTCAGAGTGACTTGGCATCGTCATCTTCGGATGAAGAAGGAGAGCCGGAGCGCTCGGCCGGAGCAGCCTGAGACTCGAAAGAAGCCCGCTGGGGGTTCGGGTGGGGCAGGATGCCACCAGGTTGGGTCCGTTCGTCGTCGTTCGCGTGTTTGGTGGGTTGGTTTGAGGTTGTTCTCGGTGGTGTTTTGGTTCCAGCCTGGAGGGCTCAGGTATCCCCCTCGGAGGGGGGGTACTTGTGGGACGGGCGCAACGCCCATGGCCATGGCGGGGCTCACGGACCGCGAGAAAATCGCGGCATTGGCTCCTGACTTGCAGGGGCTGTTGGATTCCCGGAGGGTTCCAGAGGCCACGCAGGCCGGTCTTCATGACCTGGGGATTGACAACGTGGCGATGTTGTCGGCGGTGGCCATAGACCGCACATCGTTGGAGACGCTGGCTCGGAGCAGCCTTGGGATCGATGTGACGGCCAGGCCAGCGGACGCGATCATTTTCGCGTCTTTGTTTTTGGCGTGGCAGTCAGCCACGAAGAGGATGGAGGCCAGGAATGAGCTGGAGGCGGAGGCGGTGGCCGCCAAGGTCCTGAAGGCCATCCCTAATGTGGAGATACAGTTGTTCCGGGCGGAGTTTGAGAAGAGATTCTTTCGCCTGAAGGATGCCGAATGCCCAGGCAAACCAAGCTTTGAAGATCTCTGTGAACAGATTGATTCAGGAGAGCTGCGGCCTATGGCATTGAGGCACTTTGGCTCACGCAATGAGGATGACGACGCAGAGACGGGGAACATCCACGTCGGCAAGACAGGTGTTCTGAAGATCAAGAAGGCCAAGATTGAGACGTCCTCGCCCACTAACATGGAAGAGTTCAGAAGCAAGATCATGTTGATGGTCAATCATTTCATATTTGCCCGCTTCAGGTACCCCAGCAAGGAGATTCTGAAGGACATCAACCCGTTTGTGGCCATGGAGTACCTGAACTACATCTGCTCGAAGGATGTGGCGCAGCTAGAATCCATGACGGTGGATGGGGTCACCCTTCACAGGCCCTCGTTGAAGTTGATCATCAGCTATGAGTACCAGATGAGGAAAGAAGCCGTCGACGAGATCAACAAGGGCGTGGACTTTGTCTCGGCGCTGAGGGCGGTGACCAAGAATCCAGATGTTCGTGAACGTCACTTCAGCACACCACTGGCGGTCTCTTCGGCCACCCAGAGTGTGCAAGATCCATGGAGAGGCAAGAGCAAGAACATTGACAGGCCACATCCCTATGACACGAACTTCATCAAGGGCAAGAACAAAGGCAGGGGAAAAGGCAAGAAAGGAAAGGGGAAAGCCAAACAGGGAGGCCTGCAAGGGAGCACGCCTGATGGGCGACAAATCTGCTTCGCTTGGAACAATGCCCAGGAGAAGTGCACTGGAGGATGCGGTCGTGTTCATTGCTGCAGGATCTGCTTGTCACCGGATCACCCCAGTTATGAGCGCCCTGAGCACCGAAGCCCCCTTGACTAGGGGCAGAGGCAAAAGCAGAAGAAGTTGATGCATGCCAAGAATTCAGAGTCCTTTATTTGTTTGCTGGTCCCCAAGCGATTGGCCGCGACCGCCCCGAAACGTTGTTCGATGGTGGTGGACTCCTTTGACATCCTGCGGTCAACCTCGCATGATCTACTGGACAAAACCCTCCAAGAGGACCTCATCCAGAAGTTGAAGAAGGGCTATTACCAGGCGGTGATCATGTCACCACCCTGTGCGACTTGGAGTCGTGCGCCTTGGGCCAACGAATTCGGTCCCAAACCTTTGCAATCCTCGGTTCATCCACTGGGGTTTCCATGGCTCGAGGGCCATAAGCTGGACAAGGTAAGCAAGAGCAATGCCATGGTTGAGTTTTGCGTTCAGGTCATCTCACTTGCCATTCAACGGGGCTTGGCTTTCCTGTTGGAACACCCGGAAGATTTGGGAGCAACCACGAGATGGGGGGGAGACACTCGACCTGCCTCGATCTGGCAGCTGCTTCCCATTGTTTCTTGGGTTCACGCAGGTGACGCCCTTACTGGTGCATTCTATCAATGCCAACTTGGCGCCGCGTCGCCTAAACCGACCCGGTTGCTGCGTAACCTGCCAGGTTTGCAACGCCACCTTGCTGCAGGGCTGCCCCACTTGGACGGCAACAACCTCTACCAGGGTCCCCTACCCAAGAACTGCAACTGCGGTCGGCTCCACACTCGCCTCATTCGCAAGGCCACGGACAACGCATTCGCCACAACGGCAGCAGCTTACCCCCCTGCCATGGATCATTGGCTAGCATCTACTCTCTTTGACCATCTTCTGAAGGGGGGATTTCACGAAAAGGCCAAAGAGAACAAGGGGGCCAAAGAGAACAAGGGGGAAGAGTCACCTTGTTTGGATCGTAAAGACTCTGAAGGCCACCCTCCTCATCATCGACCAGATCCTGAAGATCTGGAAGGGCAACCACCTCGCCGTTCTGGAGGAGGCCAACATGATGGTGTTCCCAGTCAAGGAGAAGGTTCGGCGGACGCTGAAGGTGACGATTCTGGCGTTGTCGACGGGCAAGGTGGAGCTTCGGAGGAGGTTGAGCCTCCATCAAAGAGGCTTAGACAGCACAGCCAAACCTTCCAAGGCCTGCGAGACGAGGTCCCTGGGCCCCGCACCAAGTCTGGTATAAAGGAAAAGCGAGGAGGATGGTGGACGGGCTTGGACTGAACTCCCCGGGCGTCAGGCCCGTGGGACACAGACTTCCTTCGAGGAGCTCAGCGGCGTCGAGATTGGCATCTTCGTTTTGGGGGGAGGTGGACACCTATGTGACGGAGTTGGGAAAGAAAGGGAGGCTGAAGCTGATTGCAGAGTTGGCGCTGGGCAGGCACGACAAGTCCCCCTTTGGCGGCGTGGTCGACTGCGTGAGGGAGAGGCTGGACGAAGTGGTTCGTGACATGGGGCAAGAACCTCTACCCAAGGAGGGGGACATCCCTGCAGAGATTGCACTCAGAAGGGTCCTGGCCTGGGGCAAGATCGTGGAGGACGCAGACCATCGCTTTGTGGAGGACATGGTGACCACTGGCGCGCCGCTTGGAGTTCGAGGAGAAATTCCTTGGGTGGAGGCAGTGTATGATAAGAAGCCGCAGTCTGAGGAGGCCCAGGGTTCCCGATGGGAGGAGGATGTGGAGGAGGCAATCATTAGGGAAAACTATGCCTCGGCTAAGGAGCACATGGACAAGGTGAAGGGGCACGTGCCCAAGGACGTTGAGAAGGGTTGGATGGTGGAGGTTAGCAAAGCAGAAGCCGAGGGGCGCTATGGGGACGAGCTGCAAGTGGCTTCGTTGGGGGCCGTCCCAAAAGACAAGCATTGGGCGGATGTCAGGGTGGTTCACGACGGCGCCCATGGGCTCAAGGTCAACACACGCCTGAGTCAACCGAACCGGATGGCTTTCCCCCAGTTCGGAGTGTGCGATGAGGGCCCTCAAAGAGCATGATAGCAGGGCAAGATTCCTGATGGCCTTCGACACCAAGTCAGCTCATAGACTGATCCCCGTCCACCGCCGAGACTGGGGGCTTCAGGCCACCGCCGCCGCACCAAACTTTTAAACCGCTATCCCAACCACGTGGTGCGCAATTTTCGATTCAGAGAATGGCCATACACCATGTTTGCTCCCTAAATTCAGAGGCAAACGGAAGGGTAGTGCCCAGAAAGGGTTTTGCAAAAACCTATTCTACTAACATCGTGGAAGGCGTGGGACATTCGTAGAACCCAAGGCTATTCGTGGACAGTTCGCGGAATGGTGGGCCAGTAGGAGAACTGACTGCAACGAAATTCCAGAAACCTTCGCAGAACTTCGTGGAAGGTATTTTTGATGCACTAACTAACTTCGTATAAGCGATTTTTGCTGACCACACACCCTCCATTTAGCTTTCATAAATACTTTTTTTCAAATAACAGAGCGACAACACAACTTGTTGGTCATGCGGTGGTTGCCTTCCAGAAATCATTAGCCACAGTGAATTTTGATCTTGTTCAACACTTGGACAGTAGCCTAGTACTGTCACGATGATCACACCTGGACTATGTGTGCTATTGATCTTTGCTTTCCATTGCAGAACTAGTTGATGAAGTTGCCGCTGTTCGACGTTCCACGGACTTTTCGGCACTTTGCTGCCCTATGGTTTCAGCCATTTGTTGAAGGACATGCAAGCTCCTCTGTGCGAAAAACCTGGTGCACTGATCTAGCTATGATCATGTTGTGTCGATGCGAGCAGTGGACAAGGGGCTTGTGATTGTGCATTGGCCATAGGTATAGTTTTTTGCTTTTTGTCAGCTCTGGAGGCACAAACACATTTTGTGTAAATAGAAAACGCCATTGAAATTGGAACTCTCATTGAGTGGACCTGCCTTAAATCATATAGAATGGAAAGACGCCAGGCGTTGCGTTGCTTGCAGTTTGTCTACTATTGGACTGCAACAGTCTGTTTGCATTTTCATGCATTGATCGCAGGTTGCCCTGCACTGGATATGTGACCTCTTGCCAATGTAGCCGGTCGGCATTCTTGGGCACTGCTGGCTTGTTCAAAACAGTTTACATGTTTGAATATGGACTATATATCCCCACGCCAAAAAGAGGGTATTGGCGGTCTCAACGCCCATTGAGCATGGCAGAGGTCGCCATGACAATTTCCGCCAAACTGGTTGGCTTTGCATGCCACAGGACCAGGAGAGGTGCTTGATATGAGTAGAGCATTTTTTGCTGTATAGGAGCACGCCTGCAAGCTAAATCTGTTGTGTGTGCATACAAAGGGAACAACTTGTTCTCGCATTTATATACATTCTCACTGTTCACAGGACTTTGACATGAGGGAGCCACATTTGCATGCTGCCGTTTTGGGTGTCAAGAGACCGGGAGTCATATATATATATATAGCATACATATTTTATGCACATGCAGCTCACCACTGGGTATACAGATTTGTGACTTGTCTCTTTATACAAATGCTACCCCCCACAAAGACCTACCTGGTACTACCTTGTAACAGTAGAACTTTCCTTTCCAACAGAAGGCTCGTGTTGTGTGCAAAGCTTCGATTGGGATAGGATGATGATACAAGGAACAATTGCAGTAGTCAGGATGCTCCTACTGTAATACAGGCTCCTTTGGACAAGTTCTCTACAGTGTCATTGCAACAAGACTTGTAACATGAAGCGTTAGTACAAACCAGCAATCTCATCCAGGACGAGCCTCATATCACTAGGAAAGAGTACTGTAGTGGGAGCCGACTTATCATAGTACCAGAATAAGCACTGCATTCCTGGGTGGCTGTTTGCAAGTTGCAAAAGTTGCTTTTGAAAGTTTGTGTATATAGTCTTTTTGTGGTCAATGACACTTAAAAAATCCAGAAAAGTCCGGAAAGGTATAAAAACTTTTTTAAAAACTTAAAGTGAAAGGTTTGGGAGCTCCGGTGGTTTAATTACATCATTGTCTTAGACTGTCATTGTCACGAAAACCAAATTGCTCTTTTTCTCAGTGGACAGAGCACTCCACAGATCACTATGTCTGTCTATTCCACTTGGTACTCAAGTCACTCCTCTTTGTCATCATTGTCATGCATCATTGTCATGCATCATTGTCATGTATGTGTTCGGTCAGGTGACTTGAGTACCAAAAGGCTGAGCCTAGGCAAAGGGCAAATTCCGGCAACAAACACCCAGCAACCCATAATCCTTCCAAACAACAGTCTCAAGTGGTTAGGTTTTCTCTACTCAGTGAACTGTGACACTGTTCAACAATGAAAGACACTGACAGCCCTTTGCCTACTAAGGCCTACTAAGGCGCTTGGCCCATTAAGGTGCGGGCAGTGCCGGCAGCCCCGGCAGCCCTACCCTATAAGAGTATCGAGCTGAAATTGCTTCGATATCCTCAAAGTCATAGACTTTCTCAGTCAAAGGAACAAAAAGGGCCCACTTATTGAACAGGCGGGCCAGTTGCAAACAATTGTCCAGCCAATCACTCACTTCAGCGGTGTGGCACTCATGGTTGTTGCTCAATGCCAGGTAGGCCAGCAAACCCTCCATTCTGCATCCAAGGGTTTCATCGTTGGTCATCTTGGCCTCAGATGAGAAGCAAGGCAAAGTCCGAAACAAAAGAAAACAGAAACAAAAGTAAAAAATCAGGTGACAATCACATGAATGACAATGACAACAATTCAATGACTTGAAACTTGACACCATGGTTCGTTGACAACGTATGATGGGCACACCAAGCGTAGGAGGTTCCCAAAGTTTGCGTTCCCGAGTTCTGGCACCGACAGCGCCCTGAGTCTATCTCGGTTGTCGTGGAAGAGGTTGTGCCAGTTAGACTGACCATCGTAGTGGTAGACCATGGCGATCCCCTCGACCTTGGCCTGTGTTGGCGCCATTTCAAGGAGCTTGTCGAAGATTCCATCACAGGCTTGCCAAACCTGCTTTGCCTTCTCCGCATGGGCCACTGCCGAGATCTGGGCTCCGCGGGATGTCATGGCAAACTAGGTAACTAGGCGCTGAACACAAGACTTGGGCCTGGACAATGACTTTCAATGACAATGACAAATGACTCAACAATGACTTGGGCCTGTCAATGACATCCTTCAAGTTTATGACCCAACACCTAAGCCTAAGTGCTCTCTGACGTGAACACTGACAATAACTGACTGCAACCATGTTTACTAAATGGCTTGATTCCTTCAAACAATGTCAACTACAACGCAAGTGACTGCAAACAGCTGACTCTCATCCTTTTGCGAGCTACAAGTGACAGACTTTTGACAGCAAACAACTATACACAAACTTTCCGGACTTTTCCGGACTTTTGCATCATTGACATCAAATATTTGGCAACATGCAATCATCAGCAACTCATCACACTAATAGACTGCCAAGGTCTGTTGCAAAGGCTGTTGGCAGGCCTCGGCCAAAGCGGGGACATACAACCAGATGCAGTACAATGAACAGGTGCAACTGGACATAAGACAATCACACTCAACCCTGTGCATGTTTTATGGCACACAGACGATGGTCGTTCTTGATTAGACTCGACAAAGTCATTAGCAACTGCTCCGCTCTTTTTGAGACTCAGCTATGCCGGTATGTCCAATGTCATTGGAAGTCAGCTGCGACGGCATCGACCGCAACCATTCTTGCTGTAGCGGCACTTGCTGCAACCCGTTGGTTTGTCCTTGGCCACCGACGACACAGGCCGTTGCTTTGCTTTTGGAGCACTGCGGCCTTTTGGAGCGATGGTTGGCGCCGGCAGCATAGTTGATGACGGCCTTTTGATGACTTTCCCACACTTCTTCTTAGTCTTGCCACCCTCAAGTCCATCAGCTTCCTCCTTTTTGTTGTCCTTGTCATCCAGATCCTGGGAATCAGGATCACTTCCTGCCTCATCCTCTATCTTGTCATCCTCAAGGTCTTCCTCTTTGAAAGTAAAATTTGGCCAGTAGGCATCTTGAGAACATCCACCGGACATGGCTGACAGTGATGACCGCGCTTGAGCAAGGCTGACAGTTCGCACACATCAAGTTTAACTGACAATGGGAACAGTGGGTGGCAGCCAGTTGAAGAAACTGTTGAAGGTGGCAATGATGAAGGTGGCAATGACACTGATGACAATGATACTTAAAACAGTTTAACATTTTTCACATCCTGGCCACAGTGAAGCACGATGAAGGCCCGGAGTGTCAAACCTTTATTAAAGGCCAAATCAAAATTCTACTCACACTGCAAGATGCTTCTACTCAGAGTCATCCTCCTCGTCAGCAGTTTCCACATCATCATCATCATCCTCTTCCGCAGCATCATCACTCTCCTTACCGCCCTCATCGCCCTTAGGCTGCGGCTTCGGGCCACCTCGCCCGCGACCTCTTGGACGTCCACGGCCACCACGTCCACGGCCGCCACGTCCACGGCCACCACGGCCACGCTCAGGAACACTCCTTAGTTAATTCAATGAGACAATCACTCAAACCATCATTGTCAATCATTGTCACCAACCACAAATATAAAGACAACAGCAGTAAAATCAGTGACTTTAATAAAGGTTAAATTCAAGTGGCTTCCCAGTCATATCATCCTCAGCCTCATCACCTGCATCAGCCTTGAGGATTTTGGCAACATCTGCTTTGAAGGTTTTGGACTGACAATCCAAGAAGGACTTTACAGCAATGGCTTCAGCAGCAACCTGATACCACTTCATATGCTCAGGGGAGCAGCAACACACAACGGGTGGAATGCTCGCGCTGAAGAGCGGCTGGAGGATAGTTGGGTCCGTGCCAGTCTGGAAGACAACGAGCTTTGGTCTAAACCGATGAAGCAGTTCCTTCCTGGAATGACAGTGACATCAACACACGATTGTCATGTGGGATGAAACCAACGCAACGCATCAAGCATTGTCATGTTTTAACAAGGACTTGAAGGACTTGGTTGACACTTGATTAGCAGGATTGGACTAAAAAATATTCATAGGTTGACAATGAATTGCAGGATTGGACTAGCTGACTAAAACTAAAATATAAAACTTCTTTGTTAATAATCCAAAGTCACACTAAATCTTTCGACATCACTTCAAGGCTGAAAGGCTCAGGGACAGCGGCGCCCCCAGACTCTGCCTTTGACCTGGGGTCCTTGACTAAAGAATCGCCCAAGTATGTCGCCTTCACAGTTGGGTCCAACTGGGTGAGCTTTGAAAGATCCGGTTTGCTCACATTCTGAAGGCAGTTTGAGGCCGTGGATCCAACATGTGACTTGTTTTGTCGGTTTCCGACTATCGTGTTGAGATTCTTGCCAGAGGCCACACAAACCGTTTCAAGTTGGCCCAAGTTCAAGCATCCACGGTCTTGCGACGTGGCAGTGACTGATCGAAATTCCTTCTGCTTCTTTACACTGGCGTCTTCATACACTATGTGAAACCGCTTCTGGCAAGGCTTTGCCACATTTGCGAAGCTACTCCAGAATTGATTCTGGAGCCCGTCTCTGCCTCCATCCAAAAAGAGGAACCTGAGAAATGAGGGCAGTGACATTGAATGACATTGAATGAAGGTAGTGGTGTAACAATGTCAATAAATAGAAAACCTGACTCAAGAAATTCAATTTCAATGACAATGAATGAGGGACACATGGTCAAGATTAAAGAGGAGCCTGAGGATTCAATTTCAATGACAATTCAATGAATGAGGGTAGCGGTTTGACCATGACACCCTGTCACACTGTCAACAGAATGCCAGGGCGCACATCAGAATCATGCATGTTGGGAAGCTGCAACACATCAGCTTCCCAGTCAATTGCCTCCCCAGGCTCAGCACGGGTGCTCAGGCAAGCCTTCACCACATTGTGCAAATGCTCTTTGCGGAAGGGCACTGGACTGGCAGCAGGCGTATATGATGGCACAAATTACCGCGGACAATGCATAAATGGCCTACTACAATGATGTTGACCAACAGACACTCTGATAATAATGACAATGACAAATTCAAATCAATGCAAATACAAATTCAATGTCAATGTCTTCAGAACCTTTAAGCAACATGAGCTGACAAGTTGAATGACCCTCATTGCCTCTTCCTGTTGTAGTTTTCACCAGAGCAAGCCACCTCATAGATGAAGAGAACTGAGGTGGTCTGGTCCCCGCGCACCTTGAAGAACTGGCATTCACTCAAGGTTTCTGCCAGCGAGGCCAAAGACTGGTTGCCATTGACACATTTCACACTGCTTGCAATGAGCCTCCTTGCATCCTGCACACGAAACTCAAGTCAGTGTCGCAACAATTCAAGTCAGTCAGTGTCCAACTGCAAAACACCTACTTGACACACCAATGGCGTCCTCTTGACAGCTCTTCAGTGTTGCCATGTTGTCGGGAGATGCCAGGACAGACTCAGCGGTTTCAGAGGGGATGTTCTGGAGCTTGAGCAGTGACACCAAGCCTCACCAATCATTGAAGACAGTGATGCCAAGCTTAGTTTTTAAATTCAACTTAGGAAACTGCTAGGAGAAACTGTCGGAAACTGCTAGGAGAAACGATGCTCAGGACAAGTGACTGTCTGAGTCATCATTGTCCAGACTGTTGCCCTTCTTCCCATCCTCCTGGACATCTGCTTTATTATCCAGAATTTTCTCCCACTGCTCCTTGACATCTGCATGGTTCAAGACATCGATGACACTGTGGCCACAACGAAGCCCAGTGCGAATGCAACCGTCGTAGCTGCCTTTGTATATGAAGCTTTCCAGAAATGAGAACGCCTCCTGTCCAACATCGTTCCATTTGTCAATGAAGAACAAAAGATGCATGACAACTAGCCACCAACAAAATGACACCACAGGAGCAAACATAGTTTTAGCGTGAGTAGTAACAGTAAAGCGGAAGCAACCATCAACCATCAACAACAGCAACACACCAACCAACAACACCAACAACAACCCAACATGAAGAACATCGTAACTAAGTTAACAGGCTGTCAATTACATGACTCCTGAATGTTGACACCTGAGACGTGACAGTGAGGGCAAGACTTCAATCAACCAGACATTGACTCATGACATGGACAATGGCAGCAATGACAGGTGACGATGATGGTCGAACACATGACAACTTCTTTGACAAATCAAAGCTTGATGTGTCCTGGGCTTTGGGGGACAGCGACCCCAGCCAGGTCATATCAGCTTTGGTCACAGCACCATGCTGAGCAATGTCCAAATCACCACTGCCAAGGTTCTCCATGACCTTCTTCAAAGACTCTGGTGAGAATGGTTTCCCGCCAGTGTGCTTGCGATACTCAGGAGGAGAGGACAGCACCTAGGAATTAAAGAATGAAATGAAACAAACAGTGCATGACAATGGCGAAACCTGTCGGTCAAAATGTAACCATAAAATTATTCAGTCCCAACAATGACAATGGCAAAGCCTGTCTGCAGCAAAGCAGCATCTTTCAGCTTCTTCAAGTCAGACCCTGGCATCACTTGCGCATCATCCAATTTCACAAGCATACGGTTCAGAGCATCTGATTTGAAGAGGAGAAGATGCAGGAGCCTCAAGTTCAATGTCAACCAATGTCGTAAGACTTGAACCACAAGTCAACTACAGTCTTCCAGGTGGAAAAACACAAGTTATTAAAATAGTTGGAAAACATCAATCAACATGGCCCGTGACAAAATTGACAACGAAAGATCTTTCAGTTTCACGGTCAAGTCATTCAAACATCCTCAATCTTCCAGCCAAGCCACCCTTTGCCACTTGAAGTGTTCCTGCCAGTCAGGCACTGCAAAGACATCTCTGATGGCCGGATCACTCCATTCAAAGCAGTGTCCATGAGCAGCATCAGAATTGCCCTCATGTCCTCAGGGTTTCCCTTTGATGCCTGCATGAGGCCCTCAAGTTTGTAGAGTGAATTCATGGGCGACTTCTTACCACCGAAGCATTCATCGCTCCAATGGAGGATCTCTCGAATTGATTGGCTCTTGAGGACATTGTCCCAGATACGCATGGCCAAAGTCACATAGGCTTCGAGAGTTGTTCTCCATGTGTGACAGTGAGGTTGGAAGCAAATTTCTTCCAAAGGGCATCAGCCGTCATCGGCCCATGGGACTCCTCCATATCCACCTTGAAGGAGCCCAGCTGGTAGAGCCGCTGCAACTTAGGCAGGTAAAAATAAGCAAACTCTACCACACTCTACCACTCACCCACATCCTAGACAGCTCAGCCAGGGGTACAGCCTGACTGAAAGTGAGCCTTTGCATGTCAACCTAACTGACATTGGCAGTCACAAATTCTGTCAGGTCACAGTACTGTAGTACATGGTGTCAAAAGAGGCCCCAATGTTCTCGCGGATGCGGCTTGCGTGCCAAAAGCACTGCTCCATGTTGTCACATCGGATGAACGTGGCCTTGCAGCTGAGCCACATTTTACGCCATTCAGATTCTGCAACACCTGAGAAACAATGACAATGGCCATGATGGGCCATGAGCTGAGAAGTAGGTAAAGAAGTGAGGCAAGAAACACATGAATTGAATGACAGTGACAATCACTTGAAGCAGCAGCGAGTCATGACACTGATATAATCAGATATAATTCAACTTGATTCAGTTTTAGTTCAGTCAGGCGACCCCGCTCAAGATCACGGTACGTTGCTAGAATAAAAGCGTGGTGAGCCTCGTCCGGACTCAGCCTCCTGAGGTTACCATTGTGCTTGCCAACCCAGCTGACCACAGGGTCAGCCACCAAATCCAGCTCCAGTGGAGAAGGTGTCTGGAACTGATATGCCATCAGGTAGGCTACCTCGGTTGTAAAACTATATTTCACTGACTGCCACTGTCAATTGTCACTGTCAAATTGTGAGCCATAAACTTGAATCATCCGAGACACTGAAGTCCTGACAATTGGTACTTTCGGCATAGCTGTCCAACTCCACGTGACCCAAGCTGCATTGATACCAGCTGTGTAAGTCTCATGGTGGGTAAGTTTGTAGTCAAAATCACTTTGACAAAGCGGTTGCAATGCAGAGCCTTCACGCAGGCCCAGGGGTCCATCTGCCAAAATGTCTGCAAAAGCAGGATGCCTTGGCTGTGCATTCATTCAAGGTTTCTGTCAAACAAGCTGTGCATTCCATGACTTCATGACCGTGAGCTGAGCACATTCAGCATAATTTAATTGCTGTTTTTTGGTTGGAAGTGTGTGTGTGTGTGGAATCAATGTCCATCATTGTCTCAAAAATATCAAAAGTAAAGCAATCATGACGACACATGATATTGACTAAGCCACGCAATAATGGCATTGAACGCCTTCTGGACTTCTGCCAAATGTGTGGAGTTCACATCATCAGCAAGATGCATTGCTTTCTTGCTAGCAGCATCGCTACCATCTGCCTTCCGCTTCACCATGGCAAATTCAGGCCCCTGATACTTGATCCGACAATGACTGCTTTCAGTTAGTAACAATTGGCAAATCCAACAGCAATGACAATGACCATCCATGATAATGAATAACAATGACATTCAATCAATGACAATGTTCAATCCAATGTGAAAACTGAACATACTGACTGGTTGAACATGACAATGGCAAGGAAACAGGTTCAAATCAAAACTGAGAAAGCCTGTTTCGCTGGTCCCAAGATGATCCAACATCAGCTGAATTATGATCAGTGCCCAGTGGCCTGTCGAATTTTATCTAAACAAGCTGTGCAGCTGCCAGGGCATGACGCATCACGAATTGAAGAACTGGCACTGACATTGCGTTGCCAACCATGTTTCCGCGTGATCCCGCTGGGATGGACGACGGGAACACAAGGTCATCAAAGCCTTGCAACTTGGCCAGCTCAGTCCTCTTCAGAAAACGCCTCTGGCTAGTGATCCAGAAGCTCCGATCCTGTCCTCGGCTCTTCGTGATCGTAGGGCAGCATCCGACAGCGACTTGTCGATGACTCTTCCCTGCCTTGCAATCAATGGTCCCATCAACCTTGTCAGGTTGGTAGCCCTGACAGCGAAGCTTCTTCTTGCCCCACCGGATGTTACTCAAGGCACTCTTGCTGATTTGGCTGGCCTGGGCCACATGGTAAAAGTAACAAGGAGGAGTTCCATCACCCCAAATCATCGGTTGCAAACAATGCCATTGAGTAGTATCATTGTCATCACTGTCATTTTCAAATGGACACCAAGCGGAAAGTTCAATAAAAGAAAACCCAGTTGAGCCCAAGTGGAAAGTTACCTTGCACAGCTCAACCTGATTGACCAGTACTTACATCACCAAAAAGAATTGAACCAGAATCATTCCAAGTGGCAGGCGTGGACAATTGGCCCTTCTTCAAGAAATTCTTCAATGTAGACTTCCTCCCCTTTGGCATCAACTTCTCCAGATCAGGTGGATTCAACGGTGTCTTCTTGATCTGCTTAATCCCCACAAAGTACAGCCGGCGACGTCGTTGGGGTAAAAAGGCCTGAGTGTTCAGCTTGTAGACCCGGATCTTGTAGGCCGCTTGTCCATTGGGAAGCTTTGCACTTGACAGCGTCTTCATGAACTTCTCGAAGGTCCCCTGAGTCAATGAATCACCACATAACATTCAGACTCAGACTGTTTGCAAAAGGGACACTGATGTTGAATATATTATTTGGATGAATTAATTTGAATGTGTCAATGACAGTGAATTTAGACAATAATATTGATGACAATGAATGTCCTACCCAGCCTTCATGCGACCAGCTGCAAACCCCGGCACCTGCTCCAAGATAAAAACCTTCGGCTGGTGCTTGACCACCCAATCTGAGATCGTGCCACTCAAATCGCGGCAGTCAGATGTACCAGCCCTCTTGCCCGCCATGGAATAAGGTTGACAAGGAAACCCACAGCAATAGCAATCGATATCCATCTCTGTGCCTCGGCCGGCCTGCTTGTGCAACTTGTGCGGTCCATGGCCCAAGTGCTTAGCCATCTTCAAGTGACTTCGACAGTGATGATCAATTTCACTGCCTTAGATTTTTGCCGTGCTCACTCTCTGACAAACACACAGGACAAGACAGAAAGGACATTAAATAAAATTTCTCTAATAAATTCATCCGGTTCGCCAAATACGTTGACAAAGTTCAACTTCATTTTGGCTGCCACTAGCCCATCTGTTCCAAGTCCAGTGCAGTCACTGGCAAGACGCAGCGGCATGAGCAGGGCCGAAAGTGAAGGACAATAATCACCTGGCCACTCCTTTGATCCAAAACATGGACTGACAGTCTCACAATGCAATCAGTGAGATCCAAGACAGTGTGACAGTGAGGTCAGTGATCAGTGTCACACTAAGTTTGGAAAGTCAAGTGATGCTAAATTACAATTACAATGACTGGCAATTACTAATTACAATGACTGGCCAACTGAAGAGACAATTACAATGACACCAGACATGACTGGCAAATGACACAGTGAGTTTTCCACAACTTGGGCTCCGAGCTGGCCACGTCTGAAACAAATTGACGCCTGGCATGGCAGGGCGGCAGCTAAAAGCCATATCATGTAGTGTAAAGTTGGAAAGCTAAGTTTGGAAAGTTAAGTGGTGATTCTAAATCAATTGAAAGGACAATGGCAATGACAATGACATGACTGGCAAATGACATGAGTTGTCCACAACTTGGGGTCCGAGCTGGCCACATCTGGAACAAATTTCAAGCCTGGCATGGCAGGGCAGCAGCTGAAAACCATATCATATACAGTGAAAGTCTTAATAGCCACCAAGTTGCAAAAGTATATTTTGTATACAAAATATGGTTTGCTGCTCCTAGGGGGTCTGACCCCCCTACCAGCAGCAACTCACTGACGTCAGCGGTTCGCTGCCCCTTCATGTATGGTTCGCTGCCCCCTCAAGTATGGTTTTGTGCTGGCAGGGGTGTCAGACCCCCTCCTTGCATAAAAATATAACCTAACATTTTTGTAGGGGGCAGCAAACCGCTGACGTCAGCGGTTCGCTGCTGGTAGGGGGGTCAGACCCCCTAGGAGCAGCAAACTATACATCAAAATTGGTGGCCTCTAAGTGCGAACTTTTGCAACTCAGCAACTTTTCCCATATGTATTTGAGGGAGCAGCAAACCACCGACGTCAGCGGTTCGCTGCGGGTAG
>CAXAMN010013335.1:215279-254076 GCA_963970005.1 Durusdinium trenchii
ACCATCTCCTTCTTGGCGTCCACCATCTTCTCATCCTTCTTTTTGTCCACCTTTGGCGCGTTCCTCTTTGGCGAATCCTCCTTGGCCCTGGCATCCAACATCTTCATATCCTCACCTTGGTAATTGAAATATGGCATCAAGCAAGACAGTCACAAACTGAAACAAACTGACAATGACAATGAATACCCATCAATGACAATGACAAAGGCAATTGAACTTCATCAAGGCAAGCGACTAATGGCGGTGAGCATCCAGCCATTTTTTGATACCATAGTCTTGACAACGTCGGCCGACACAAGCTTGTTCCTGAGGTTTGAAGCAACCAGACTTGCAAATTCATGAAATATTCAATTCAAATTAGCGATCCTGTGGGCAAATTGGAAACAATACAAGCCAAGTATCAAAATTCGAACAGCTCTCAGTGGGCACCTGCCATACAGCTGGAAGAAGCGGTGCTGGATGGTGTCCTCGATGTTGTGATCCTTGAGGATCTCCAGCCTTGGGGACTCAAATGAGCAGCAACTGTAAAGTTGAATCATGACTTTGACTTGTGCTGGATGACTTTGTCACAACACAGCTTGTCATTGAAACCAAGAGGCAAAACAGGATCACGCTCCTCATCCCCCTCAGATGCCGCCGCATGTGCCTGACAATGATCCTCCTCCCGATCCTCCTCCTCCTCCCGATCCTCCTCCTCCTCCTGATCCTCCTCCTCCTCCTCCTCCACATCCTCCATGACCTCTTGCGGCTCTGCGGGGGGGAGCGGCCACATCACCAGTTGGATCCTTGTCGCAACAAACACGCAATCATCAAAACCACCCAGCCATTATTCCAGTGAACAGTGTTAGCAATCAACTTGTGATGGTTTGAAATCAGCATAGCCATGGTTCAAAGAAAGCACCTCTGATTTACCACAGATCTCGAAGAGCTTGTCCAAGGTATTTTGACCCAGGTCCAACATGGAGCCAGCAGGCTTCTTAGTCCACCATTGATGAATGGTATTCTGCACTTCATGCCTTAGTTGAAAGGAATTGCTAGGTAGCATTTGACAACAATTGAAAGACACCATATACTGTTCACAAAGTAACAACTTAACTGTTGACAAATCACATGTCCAACTTTGAATCACATGCTGCTTCATATGCCCATTGAGCATCACGAATCCACTTCCATTTTTTGGTCTTGGACAAGCTGGGCAGGAAGAGTAGCACATCCACACCACAAGCCTCCGTTATGGCCAGGTTGCTTGCTGGCCAATGACCATGACTCATGACAATGACAAAGTTAGTGTCCATAGTATTATTAGTGACATCATTCAAAATTCATTCACCCCTTCATGCAACCTGGCCACGTACAAGAGACACCACAGGGCTATGCCTGCAGCACTTGCGCGGTGGAAACCTGCGGTGCAATTGAGGAGGACCAGGTGGGCAGGCGATCGAACCAGGTGACGCAAGGTTCTCCAGAATCGTTGGTGCTCAAATACCTCAGCGCCAAATCAACTGGATATAGGGTGATGAACTTTCTTCACATCATTGTCATTGGTTGTTGCCATGGCACATTTGTCATGACATGGGGAAAAATCCCCGGCTCAGGGCCGCCTTTGATCAGAAACTTGCCATTCTCCGTCTCCGGGAGCATGCGGCACAGGTCATGGATCGTGGTGCTAGCAAATCCACCGCCACAGAAGATCAAATCTCTTGGCCTTGTCACCTTCCAATTTCCAATGAGACCACGTTCCTGAGCTGAAATGACAATGACGACCAAGTGCAACTTCCAATATGCAAAATGACAATGACAATGACAAAATGCAAAATGACATAATTGCAAACAAAGCCACCTCATCAGCATTATCCTCGAACTTTGTACCCCAACCATAGAGCGCAACCTTGTCAGGCCATCTGCTGCTACACCCGGCTTCGCGAAGTTGTCTCGCCCTGGACCGGAAATCCTGCAGCGCTGTTAAGCCTCAGTTGTCAGTTGTCAGTCAAACATTTGTCAAACCACTCATGGACCATGACAATGACCAATGACAATGATTATGACTAAACAGATACCAAGTGACTGTCCAATGTGGTTTCGGACAGCATTGTAGATCCAGCCATCTGGCCGTTGGATCAAGTGCTGCTGATTGCTGAACCGCTCCCTCAGTGAGGCAACAAGGCATGAGTGCAAATATGACTGCAAGTAAAATAAAGCAACAAAACACAGCAAAACACAGTAAAATAAACTTCTGACAATGACGACTCTGACAAGTTACACCAAATCCAAAGTCCCCTTGCGATCCAGTAGCCAGCACAGGTACAGGCTCTGCTGCGCACTCCGACTGAAGACTGCCGCAGTGGACACAATCGCGTGAGGCAACTTCGCCAAAGCAATGGAATCGTCGCGCATTAAAAAAAAACACTGCCTGTCAATGTCTAGCAGTGATATGTCAGTGTCATGGTGTCATGACAATGACAATGATTTGACAATGTGTTTTTTCAATGATGATGTTGCATCTGCTTGGATGTCAGGCGTGTCTTGAGCCCGACTGCCAAACAATACCCGGGCTGAAGTCACGAGAACAATGACCAACTAAAGGGCTGGCGTGCTGAGCAACAAACCATCAGATCAGCAGGTTGCGGGACACGGCGCCAAACACCTGAGAGCAGGCGCAAGAGTGACAGAATTCAACATAAGAAGAACTTAGTTAGTAGACAGTGAATAATAAAAGAACATGTTGTGAAAGACAAACTCATCTAACATCAAGTGAAATTCCAGCCTTGGTGTGAAATCACAGGTCTAAAGTTTAAGTACAATTTGAGTGACTGTGCCCAATGTTCAATCAGGCCAGGCCTGAGTCGTCGTCGATGGCAAAAATGACAAGGACAAAAATGCCAAGGACAATGATGCAACCTGGCAACACCCATGTATTTCACATGATCATGCTGTCTTTCACTTGGCCCGTCCTCTTTGGCGAATCCTCCTTGGCCCTGGCATCCAACATCTGCACATCCTCACCTTGGTAATTGAACTATGGCAGGCATCAAGCAAGACAGTCACAAACTGAAACAAACAGACAATGCCAATGAGTACTCATCAATGACAATGACAAAGGCAATTGAACTTCATCAAGGCAATCCACTAATGGCGGTGAGCATCCAGCCATTTTTTGATTTCATAGTCTTGATAACCTCGGCCGACACAAGCTTGTTCCTGAGGTTTGAAGCAACCAGACTTGCAAATTCATGAAATATTCAATTCGCATTAGCGATCCTGTGAGCGAATTGGAAAGTATCAAGATTCGAACAGCTCTCAGTGGGCACCTGCCATACAGCTGGAAGAAGAGGTGCTGGATGTTGTCCGCAATGTTGTGATCCTTGAGGATTTCCAGCCTTGGGGAATCAAATGAGCTGCAACTGTAAAGTTGAATCATGACTGTGACTGCTGGATGACTTTGTCACAACACAGCTTGTCATTGAAACCCAGAGGCAAAACAGGATCACGCTCCTCTGCCTGACAATGATCCTCCTCCCGATCCTCCTCCTCCACATCCTCCATGACCTCTTGCGGCTTTGCGGGGGGGAGCGGCCACATCACCAGTTGGATCCTTGTCGCAACATAAACACGCAATCATCAAAACCACCCCGCCATTATTCCAGTGAACGGTGTTAGCAATCAATTTGTGATGGTTTGAAACCAGCATAGCCATGGTTCAAAGAAAGCATCTCTGATTTACCACAGACCTCCAAGAGCCTGTCCAAGGTATTTTGAGCCAGGTCCAACATGGAGCCAGCAGGCTTCTTAGTCCACCATTGATGAATGGTATTATGCACTTCATGCAATTGAAAGACACCATATACGGTTCACAAAGGTACCCATTGTTTGTTCCATTGATGATGAAGAACAAACACAAACAGGCCTGCTGGACACTGAGAAGGCAGCTGATGCACTGTAGCTCTGCACCTGGCGCACACGAGCTTCATGGGTAAACATGACACCTTGGTAAACATGACACCTTAAACAGCACGAATAGTTATTATTCATAAGTGATTTGAAAAATGCAATCCTCACCTGATCCTGCCTGGATGCTGATGGGTGTCCTGCAGCAAATAATAAATCAGTGACAATGATTTGGTGTTGATTTGAGACGGATCAGTGTCACATTGATCAAACCACACTAAACTTGCACATCATCACGACTAAACTAATTGGCATGACAATGATGAACATACTTGTTTTTCACCAAGAGGAGCACGAGCTTCACTTGTTTGGTGCCCGCCTTTTTGGGTACCTAACATCTACATTGCCCGCTGGCCTCTTCTTCACTTTAGGCTCATCTTCACTCCGCAACTCGCCCATGTCATATGTTGAGGATTGGGAAGTCTGTGATGCTGCCTGATGATCACCCACACCATCATCTCCCTGCTTGATCACCTGGATGCGCATCTTGTGGGTCAAGGCAACATAGGTCACCTGATGAGTCATGACTTCAGTGGGTGACACTGAAGTGTGAATTGTCCTGAAATGACAATGACACCTGAAATGCTAACAAGGCCACAGTCAAATCTGCCACAGTCCCCGCCAAATTCTGAGACTTATCCATGATAGTGACAGTGAGTTACAATGGTTTGAGCTGACTGTGGCTGCAGAGTGACAAGTGACAATGAAGCTCAATCCCTGCCCAGTGCCAATCAGTCAGTCCTCCAGCCATCAAATCATCCTGGGCAGGCAGTGTGAATCATCAATTATGGGACTCCTACCACTCCGAAGTTCTAAGTTTCCAGCAGCCGGAAACAATGGAAGAACAGTTTTGAACCCAAAGGTGGCAACGATTGTGAAACTGACAGCTGACAATGATGTGAGTCGAAGACAATGATGTAATTAAACCACTGGAGCTCCCAAACTTTTCACTTTAAGTTGTAAACAATTTTAAACTCACCAGTTTCAAATTTCACAAAAAACATATACACAAAAGCAACTTTTGCAACTTGCAAACAGCCACCCAGATTCTAAATTTGAATCTCACGTTGTAGTACATAGCACCTGCTTTCATTGCGCGGGGAGGGAAAGTCAAAAAAGTCTGACCAGAGCTGCGAAGCTGTGAGAAGCTGCAAAGCTGGGAGAGCGCAACCAGAGTGGCGAAGCTGCAGAAGCTGTGCGAAACCGACCAGAGCGGCGGATCCGAGAAGCTGCGAGAAGCTAGAACCTCGAGACCCCTTTGCGAGACCCCTTCTGCGAGACGCCCTCCCAAAGACGTTTGTGCAATGTCCTTTGCGAGACTCCCTTCTCGAGACCCGCTTCACAAGTCCCATTCACGAGATCCTTTTTGTGTGATACCCCCTGCACAGCGCCGCCCAGCGCCAACAGTGCCAGTGCGCCACACCATCCCCACAGCGCCACCACAGTGCAGCGCTACACCGCCATTCATATTCGCACCAGGCCTTCCCAACCCTTGCCTTTTTGATCCTTTTTGAATAGCTGCTGATTGCACTGCGCCTGAAAGAAACCATTGTTGTGGTCTAGGCCAACTTCGACGGAACTTTTAAGCAACGCAGGCTTGCCCTTCAAAGTCGGCTACTGATTGGGTTGGGCTTCGTTGGTCCTTCACCTGAACTGCCAACCATATCCAAAGAAGGATGTTATGCCTGATTTTGACAGGTAACTGCAGACACATTCGAGTGCATATAGGAGCGCTCCTCTCCACTGCAACCAATCCATACCAACGGAAACTTGCGACAACTCAAAGACAGCAAGCAACTGGTGAGGTTCCTGGCGGCGAGTCCATAGAAACACATGGATGTTTTGAGACAGTTTCCCTTACAATTGTTGTATATATATATATAAACATGTAGAGTAGTTTTAGCTAGCGGATTTTTTTTACCACCCAGAAGAACGCGGAGGTTTCTGCACTTGTGACATGGACACTGCGTGACGGTCAGAACATGGGGGGTGGGGTGGGGCCAACATACATACGTCGGTAGAAATTTGCTCTCGGTATAGTTGCAATGTAAGTTTGTTGCGCCGAGACCTCTTTGTTTATCAAAGGCCACGGGCCATGGGTGGCCTCGGTCTTTTGGGCGCGCTGAGTTTGTCGTACGTGTTGTTGTTGTTGCTGCTGTTGCGAGTTGGCAGTTTGCGGACATCGGAAAATTTCTGGCCAATATTAAGAACTTCGCTTTGTTGTTGTTGTTGCTTGCTCCAACTAATCTACATAACCCAGTAAAAAATCCTACATGCGCTCAAAACCTTCAAAACGAACGCACCGAAAGGTGACCCTTTTTGACCAAAAAATGTTGTAAGGGCCCGCATGAAGAAAAACACGTTTTTTGACTTCAGATCTCTACCTGAGAATTCTGTTTCGCTGCAGCGAAACACCCGACAAGAACAAAACCGTAGGGCGGTAATGATTCCTAAGTTCCCAAACTATGTTGGTACCTGTGGTTACATATATTATGTATATTACATGCATGCATGCCTGCCTAGTGAATCCTTGGCAACTTGAGAGGCTGAATCGTAGTGCCTTAGGCTTGTGCCCGTGATAGAAAGAGTGCGTTTGGCATACCCATCCTGTTTGGGTCAAAACATGGAGAATGAATGGCAAATAAACGGACTCAACAGGTTGCAAGTCTTGCTCGCCAAACGTCTGGAGTCAAGAGGCAGCTTTGGAACTAAACGGACCACCACGCTGGAGGAAGGGCAGGGCCGCTAGAGGGAGTGCCTCACCTGATGACGATGTATGACGGTGAGTTTCAAGTCGCAAACAAAGAACGGGCCACCTATAGCTGTGCTAGTGCACGGTAATTAATTTTGACACATAATGGCTGCAGAGATTTCTGAAGAGAAAATTCCTTAAACATCGGTCCAGTACATGGATGGTGTACGGAGATTTGTTGAGTTTTATGTAAATGACTTTCTTGTACTGTGTGTTCAGTCCACTTCTCACCCTGTGCTTTGGATTCTATTTCATGCACTTCACTACGCACAATTGTCCGACGCTTCGGAGAGGAAGTCAGCTACGGCTGGAACATGTTTGGTCTTTGACACACGGCGCCCTACCCAGACAACTAATCCTTGGCCAAGCTGCGGCTTGCCATTGTATTTTCTTTGGACCGCCGACGATGTGTCAGTTGTCATTGGAACGAAAGTATATAACAAGTGTCGGCTTCGAAGCATGCTTTCTGATGTAAAGATTATCAAAGATGGATGGAATCAAGGTCATTCCCTTTTATTGATGTTGCGGCAAAGGAGAAGCTACCTTGTACCAAATTTCAAGAATGTCCTTTACACTGACCATATGCAAATGGAGAAGGCAGTACCCCCGAGCGGAGGTTCAAGTTTCAACTGATATTGAACCTGTCGGAGTAGCTTTTGTTTGCACGTGACCCATGGGATCGCTGTCGAATGAGTGCGGAGAAGGATTCTGTGCAGCCTGTCGCCAAGGCGAAGCAGCGAGCTTCACCAACTGCTTCAGATTTGGACGCTGCCAGAGGCGACTTCCGGCAGTTGCTTCCGGCGCTAAACTTCAAAGCAACCCAAACCTTATATATCCAATCTTCACTGTTCACTAATTTGTGCCTCAAGTAGTTTGTTGTAATGGTGCTGTTTCTACATTTGACGCACCAGTCACCTAATGAAATTGATTGAACTTGTGTGCTCTGTTGAGAGCCCATTCCAAGCTTATTCCTAGACCTTCACAGTTTGTTGTTTATCGTGAGACAAAGGTGGCTGCTATGCCAACATTAGCAAATGATTAATGAGAGAATGGCTCGAAACCTGAGAACTGAGTTTGATGAAATAATGCCGTCGCCGTCTGGCTGGTGCTGGCGTGGTGTAAGCGGGTGCCTCCTCAGGTGGCTGGTGGCCACGCTGGGACGACCTCGCGGGAGCACTGGGAAACAATGCATTACAGTGTCGTTTGGAAGCGCGAGCAATTTTGCACGACATGTTCAGTCTGATCCAGAACACTGAAACTCAATTGAGTCCAATCCGTTGAAATTCCAAGCAGACTGATGTCCTTCCAAGATGGGAATGGGAAACACATTGGGCTTCTGGCTCGAGAGCTAGGCTACTTCCAAATACCCATCTCAGCATGGAAAAACCCATACTTAGAGCACTTAGCATGAAACATGCGCAGCGATCCTGTGGCATTCTGTGGTTAACACATTGCCTTACATGTGAAAGCTGACAGACCGAAAGAACAAGGACCTCACGGACTTTCATCACTAACCAAAGAAGCCATGCCGGCCATGCCAAAGAGTGACAAGCTTTGCGGCTTTGCTCAATCGTGACAAAGACACGGTTGGATGTCGAGCTTTGTAGCGGTGCAAAGCTCAGAGTCTCGGTAGCCCACATCCTGACAGCGAGCAGTCCAGGACTATTCTAGTAACAATGCCCTTGTTACTAGTAGCTTCTTGTTCCTAGTAGTACGGCCAGGAGCCCCTAGTAGCGTTCTTGCTCCTATATATTAGCGATGCCCTTTGCTCCTAGTAGCAACAGTGGGAAGTCATGATAGGGAGGTTTAAGCACAACACTATTGTTTTCCTCTGGTCTGATTTCAGCTGATCTCATCCAATCCTCATCCCCATCCCCTCCTATCCATCAATCCCAGTCGTCTCATTTTATTTCTTTCATCCTCGTCGTTTGAAGCATTGGCCGATCTCTCAGAAGTGTATGATGACAGGATATCAGCTGGGCTCACTTCGGCATCGCCGCTCGCTCATCTCACGCTGCTTTCCTATCTCACTGTCATTGCTTAGCAGCTTCGCTTGTCAAAACTCTTTTGCACAAAGACTTACGTGTAAAAGAATAACCTACACAAGAAGCAGAGCGAGCGAACATAAGCTTTCCTTGGCTCCTACAAAGTTCTTTCCAGCGGATCAGCGAGAAAAACAGGAACCACATGCTACCACGTCTATGCTTGTGGGATGTTGTGGGAGTAAAGCACTTCACTTAACTATATAAAACAGCTGAGGCGTTTATTCAGTTTGATCTCAGAGATTGGTCGCTTTGGGGTAAAGAGTTGACGTGTTGTGTTTGGTCACTTTGCGCAGGTGTGTTTTCTCGGCGTGGCTACTTTTCTGCTGGGCTTGCAACTATCAATACCTCGTGCAGACTTCGAAGACCTGGAGGTAGATCTTGACACTGAACAATGCTTTTTCTCTCCGCCGAGATTTTTGAACTTCCTAGCTTTGGTCTCAATGCCTCGACACCTTTTTTACGAGAAACATCATGAGAGACATTTTTTGCATGCCTTCTCGCAAAGCAAAAACGGAAGAACACACCCTTTAATCACAAGATCTATAATTAGTATGGTGGTGTGGCATTGGGTTCTGGCTAGGCCACCGCAAGAAGTTGAATCAAAAGCTTGAGTTTGGTCGGTGCAGGACTTCGACGACGATGCGGATTATAATTCATGGATTTCAATGTGCCAAAAGCTGCTGCAAAGCACTATTAGGGGAACAGGTTCATCGGAACAAGGGCATCGCTATTAATAACACGACGTTACTAGTAACATTGTTGGGCTATTGCAAGGATGCTTTCGGGGTATGGTTGACATGTTGTGACATGTTGAAGTCGCAATCAAGGCAGAACCCAGATGTTGTAAATGACACAGACCACATGAAATCCAAAAGCTAAACCGCCGACTATAATTAGAGCATATGCATGCAAATGAGATTGCATTCAAGCACCATTTTGCATTGGTGCCCGGCCGGTCCTAGCGAGCTCAACTGGCCGTCCGACAGACTTCACTTAGGTTCCTCATCCTCTTGATGGCAGTCATCCTCGTTCCACTTGCGATGATCGTTCTGCAGCAGCGCAACATCCTCTACCGGTGCCAGAATTGCACTTCCCGTTTTAACGTACTGTATATAAAACATTATAAAACTTCCTAGAAGTACTGTACTGCTGTATGGCCAAGGGACAGAAATGCAAACGAGCCTCAGCCGCGGTCCCAACCCAACTTTGCAGGAAGGCGCACAAGAACCAAAAAGAGCGAGGGAGGAGAGGAGGAGAGGGAGGAGAGGAGGAGAGGAGGAGAGGAGGCAAGGAGGCGAGGAGGCGAGGAGATGAGGCGGAGAGGAGGGGGAACTTCAGGAACTATATATTTCTGAAAAGCACATGTATAAATAGTTTTGTGCGATGTGACTCTGGCATATTCAGTCCGGCCACGGTGTTCTCTCCTTTGTTAAGTCAGCTTGGGATATATTGATTTACAGTAGTACAATAGCCTATAGTTCCTGCGGCAGCCTGGTCGTTTCCACTGCAGGCCAATAGTGGCTGGAAGGCGTGGCGTCCTGTTGGCTTATTCATTTGCTGCAGAGCTTTCTATTTTTGTTGACGTCTCGTTGAGGTGTTGCTATGTTTTGCTCTCCCCTCGCAGTAGCCGCTTCTATCCCTCGCAATGTCGTCGATGTGCTTTTGACCGTCCGTTGTGAGGCGCGTTTCCATCGGTCACAAATCCAACCCTGCTGCATGGGGCCTGGAGCATGAAGGTTTCTTTCTCAGCTCGAGGCCAGGGAGCTGAGGATTTCACTTCTACGGCGCAGAATTCGAGAAAGTAGTAACTATATAAGTAGTATAAGGTTATAAGGTTTGACATATTTTTACATAAGAAACAGCTTAGCTTCTTCAAAGGATCTTTTTTTTGGGATAAAGATACTTTTCCTACCATTTCCTACCTGCAACTTGTTTTTACACACTAAGCTTTCTGCATTTCTCAGGTTTTTTGCATTTCATTGAATTTCCTTCTTTCTGCAACAGATTCATGTCGATGGGATTGGACTTGCCACTCAGAACCCACAAGCCAGGGATGGAACCAAGCTAAATGCGTGGCTGCTATATCCGCAGATACTCGGTTCTGTAGCTCTTCCTGCGCAAGCCATGTCAAGTACTGGTAATGTTTGTTTTGGGCCTGTCCCAAATGGAGCCGGATGACGAAATCCTGTGCATCATTTCATTTCTTAGATTTAGAGCAAGCGAGCTCTTTTTACCTGCCTTTCTGCACTTTGCTGTAAAGAGGGCTGAAGGCAAAAGCATGTTGTGTTTTGGGATTGCGAATTGTTTTGATGCAGCTTTCATACAGATAGTGATAGTGGGATGAGTCTTGGATAGTACAGTACGTGATCATCTCTCACATTTCAGATAGAAAGGTGCAGTGTAATTCATGCATATCTCATGTCCTTTGGATGTGGGATGTGTGTCAATCCTGGGAATGTCTCGAAGATTCTTGATTCAAGCTTTACAACAAGTCTTGGACGCTCGGCTTCAAAGGCAGTCCATCCCCCTCTACTCTACTCATATTCACGTAAGCAGCCTTGCTTTTGGGATGAAGAAGCCTGACGACGTTTTGTCGCATTGGTCGATAGTTTCACTCTGGCCCACACATTTTCTGTCCCAGGAAAGGTGCGCAGACGAAGAGACCTGCCTTGCTATTCTTTCACTCCAATGCTGGCAGCTTGTCAGGGTGCAAGAGATACGGGACCTCCAAGTCTATAGTCTTTGTGAATTCCATCAGAATTGCTTCAGTTATTGAAAAAAGTGCATTCAGCTTGATGGGTTTATGAGCGTACACCTTGTCTTTGTGAATTTTGTGGTTGCACGCCTGTGAAAGTTGTGCACCGCCTAGGTGACATCCCTCAGCGCTTGGACTTTTTTAGCCAACTTTGCCGGCAGTTGAATGTTGCTGGGACTGACAGGGTTCCAACTGCAGAGTCACCTCCTGTGGCTGTTTGCCGCCCTAGTCTTCAAGGTAGCCTCAGCTGCCACGATAGCCCGGCCGGACCCCAGATTTGGTCAACGGGACACTCCTCCTTTTGATAAGTTTGTTATCGTGGGTTGTGGGCCAGGGTGGCTTTAGTGTAGAGAATCATCATTGGTGCCCAGTTAGTGTGTCTGGGAGCGGCGCAAGGGGCATTTGCCGCAGCTTGGACTAGCTGATATGGTTGATTCCTTCGTATGCAGTTTCTTTTTGTTTTCCCAAGTCCTGCCACAGTGAACATTCCGAAGAGCTGCCAAGCTCCACCCCTTGTTTGAGGAGCATTGCCGGTCTGTAGTAAAAGACACCCAAGTTGGAGTTGAGTTGCGATTTTTATCGCACTAGGCAGCGTGCTGGACCCGCTAGGACAAAGTGCGCGAGCTGAAACCCTGGAAACATGATGAAACATATATATATATATATAAGCGTTTGTGCGCAAGCTTGTCAAGCCTGTGTGTCTGAGCCTGTGCTTAACCGTTGGTTTCAATTCAATCATTGACATTTGTCAATTATATGTTGCTTCAAACATGGCCAAAAGTACCCTCCAAAGCTGGTCTTCAGACGAAGATGGCCACATCCAGATTGGGAACATGTGTTTTAGTCCTTGTTCCAAAAGATCCGTGTCTTGGTGAGGTAGTCATCCTGGCAATGGAATATCGTGGGTTTGGCCGCTCAGCAGATGGAGGCCAGGGCTGGGTCAAGACAGTTGGCAGAGACAATTTTGGTCGACGCTCGCAGATTTTGGCAACGGATTCACTTAGGAAGTGACGAAAAACCGTGCAGGGTGAAATAACAGTGGATTTGACGGACCTGCCTTGGGCAATGAAGGGTCTTTGTCATTGTCAAAGACTTGAAATGGGTACAGCACCTCTCAGCCACCCTCACGCACACTTTTTGCGGCAGGTATTTCGGAGAAGTCCTTTGTTGAAGATGCTGCTTGCGCGTATAACTGGCTGGTGAACTACGCCTCCACGGACCCTAGTAACAAGAAGCTACTAGCGCTCCTGGCCTTACTACTAAAAGCAAGAAGCTACTAGGGGATCCTGGCATCGCTACCAGGAGCAAGGACGCTACTAGGGGCTCCTTAAACATTTTTGCACAGTCCAGATTTGATAGGGAGATTTTGCTGTGCGGTCAGTGCATGCCTACTGTGCTTGGGAGTTGTGTGCTGTTGGTGCCGTTCACACATGAGCTACTTCACAATGCTTGAGGCCGCCAGTGCCACCTGCCCTACTCACTTAGGCTTGAGTTTTAAGGCAGAATCGCCAAGCAACGTCTTCTCTCCCATGTTGTGATCCCAAATTGGCGGTCATATCCTGCGTATTATTTGTATCTATCTCCACTGTGAGTATTGGAGCTCCAAAGGCTGGAACAAACTAAACTAGTTTATGACATTTTATGACATCAACATATTCTGAGGCAGGATGAGGTACTGCAGGTGGCGAGGTCTTTTTGCAAGAGAGGGTGTGCGGTTAGGGCTTTGTTTAATCTTTGGAACCAGTACTATGTAGCAATATAAAATTGTAGCCGGATCCACGGAACATTTTGACATGAGCTGCTGCTTGGCAAACATCAAAGCTCATCCCCCTGACCACACAGGCAATCCCTCTGGACCCAAGGTGCCCCTCTCCCAAACCGGCCCTGCGGCCCACTGGTTTTAGTCGCATCCTTGTCTGGGAACCGGTACTGCACATTGGAGCTGACTTTGGAGCAACGGCCCGGGTGCAGCGCACCACTTTCTTCTCGCCAATGCCTTGAACAGCACTCAACAGCACTGCGAGCTGGTGCCACGGTGGTAGCCTCCGACCAGTTTATTTAAATAGACTGTGAGCCCCTACTGATTTTAGTTGTTGACAACCCACCCGCCGTTGGCTTTCCAGTGTTGCCTTTTCTTCTAGGCGAACCACTGGCTAAAAACGCATGGGACAACGTCCAGGACACAGAGGCAACAATTTGTGCCACGCCCCCCCTTTTTGTGGCATACAGACTTTGTCCCCCGAAAATGGGTTGGTCAGGGACTAGTGAACCGGGTTGTTGTGTCTAGACTTGTCGCGTCCCAAGTCATTGTGCGCATGCTGCGAATGAACATCACAGAAGGCAATAACTTTGCGTGTCAGACCTGGTATCTCCCATAGACGACCATTGGGCCCATTCAAGGTGTCGAAACCCTGATGCAGGAGAAGTCCTGCGTAGATCCAGCGCGGCTGTTCATATTTGGACGGTCTCTGGGAGGATGTGTTGCAGCTCCTCGAACCTGTGGACCTGCGGGCGCCAGACGCGTGTTTCCAGCTTGCCTGCAAACGCAAAGTCATGGAGAGGACTACATTGGACCTCCTTTCTGGTCTTGTAGACCCCTGTTCGATACCACTTCGATCCACTTCGGTTGGACGACAACACGTGATCATTTTGACTCATGCAACATTTTTGTCCGAGATTCCGAGTCAAGACCTGCAAGCCGGTTTATACTGTACCGGATCGTTGAAATGCTACTTGCTGCTTGGACATTGAACTTTGAACTTGCCAGGGAGTTCGTAAGGTGTGCTTCCATTTTGTGGTCAAACTAATTGCTTCAAGATGATCGAAGTCAATCCGTCGATTATGCATGATTATGCTATATATCGAGGAGCGTGGAGCAGGTTCGACTTTGACTCTTGCTCAAAGACCGTGTACGTGCTTGCGTTAAATCTTGTGTGCGCAAGTGCACGCGCAGCATCTGAGGTTCGTTTGTTGACCTTTTTGCTTGGTGCAAGCGCCGGTTCAAACTGCCCTGAAGAGATGCGCCGTGGTGCTGACAGCGCAGGAGGGCCTGGAGAAAAGCAGCCTTTGCCACTGCCAGCAGGCTGAGCAGCGCGCCATGATGATTTTTCATGTGCTTCATTAGTGCTTCATTTGTGCAGTAACAAGGATGCTATTAGGTGGAGGCCATCGCAAGTAGGTTGGAGGCCATCGGCACTAGGAACAAGAAGCTACTACCAGTAACACAGGGTAAAGCATTTACATTTGATTTACCTGACAGCTTGCGTGAAATGACCCTCCGTCTTGGAGGTGTCCTCATCGAGAACTCACCTTCCTGCATAGCAGACATGGCGATGCACCTCATGCCTTTCTTGAGGTCACAATCTGGCTCTTGCACTTTGTCGTTTGAGTCGTTTGCATTATGACAGCAAATACTGTACATCGACGGATTTCTCCTGCAGGATTCTTCCGCGAAGGCTTCTGTCGTGGCCTGTGCTTCTGGATGAGTGGCGAAGCAATGATTGGCTGAACTGGAGCCTTGGAACATGGATGAAAGCAAGCTCAAAACAAGCAAATTGAGGCTCAATTGAGGTACTGGAATAACGGTATCTTTTTTCTTGACTGGTTGACCACTTTAGCCTCCCTTCCTTCCCCAATCCCACTCTCCGTCTCTCGCGTTCACTTCAGAGGTGCATTTGCAGCTTTCAAACAACTACAATCAAACTTGTGCGAAAGATAAACGCGCTTAAAGCAACTTGGGAGCAACTGGTATTCTTTTCTTGTAGGCATGTAACCATCCGTTTGACCCGCTGTTTGTACAGTCTCGTTGCAAGGGCCGCCCCACATCTTGTCCATTATGGTAGATAGAGAAGATTTGCAATTGGACAGCAAAAGCGCGGCCTTCATCTATGGGCCGTCCTTTGCGAGGCCATGTAATGCCTAGTTACAAAATTCATCAAAATTCAGAACACATCGCCAGTGTAATCTGTAAAGCCTTGAACTTGAACATGCAAAGCGGCAAGATTCCAACTTTGTGAGGAGGCGTTCTAAGTTTAGGTGAGAACTCGATTCCATAACAGGTGCGGCTTTGGCCCGAACGCTTTGACACGCCGGAAGTCCGTATGGACACACCACAGACACCAGAGGCCACACTGGCAGAGCCAGCATTTGGCTGCCTAGCTACACCGCAAATTACTCAAAGCATCTCAAAGCCATCAGCAAGCTCAGCTGGACAACCATGCAGCATCGGCTGCAGCGGCTGCAGCATCGCATCAGCAGCGAGCAACACATCTTTCTTTGTGCTTCCACAGAAGCGCACGCATGGTACAACGCCTGAACGCCGTCAAGAATGGCCATCCCTTTTGTTGCTGAGAGAAACCCCAACAGTAACCTGTTTGGGAAAATGCTATTGTGGTGGGGCAGGATCGCTTTCCAGTTCGAGCACCTTGAGTATTGAGAAATCTCTTGCGTTTCGTGGCACGCAATCGCGTGTGGTGATTGCAGTGCTTTCATGCGACATGCGGAGTCTCAGTGTCTGCAGAGGCATGCACACAGCTGTGCTGTCTTGGTCACAACGAAGGCAAATCTTCCAAGAAGTGAACGCATGCATCTGCATGTGAGGATTGGCAGCGCTCTTTCCAGCCAGAAGAAATCCTTGCGCATTTGTTTGCTCTCGGCTGCTCATGACAAGGCACGCCATATTGAAATTGAAACTTGCGACAGTTGCACTTTGCGTCGGATCATTCTCGCTGGAGGTGGTGCCTGCATCTTGCATGGAGGAGTTGCGGGACGTGGGAGGAAAGCACAAGAGCCTGGACATTTCCTTCCACAGCTTCCAAAGGCCATTTGCTGATCGAGAGCCATTTAAGGGGCATTAAGTCATTAATCGCACGAGTGGAGGATAATTATTATCGTGCGAATGACACCACCCTACTGTTCCTTACGTGTTGAAATCACATGTTGAAACATGTTGAAACCATGTCGGGTCTTTGCTTGTACTGCTGTTGTCATTTTACAGCTCATTGCCTTCCAGTGTGCTTGGTGTTTGCTCTATCACTTCTTAATCGTGCTCAGGGGCGAACACATGAGCACTTACCTTCTTGCTGGTGATCGTTACTGGCAAGCGCTGAGAAACTTCATCAACTGAGCAAACTTGAATTATTTGTTTGATATGTTTTGTGTATCTTTGTATCACCTTATGTCAACATTCCAGCTGTAGTTAACTGTAGTTGCTTTGCCAAAGTGCAGGCGCATCTCTTCTGTGTCCAAGATTTCATAGCAAGGTTGATGTGTTGTACCAGAATTGTGAAGGCTGAAAGAGATTTGAAGTGTCACAGAAGCGTCGCAAACAATACCAAGGTACAGATAGTACTGTACAGTACCATATAGCAGCCTAGAGAAACTCAGGGAGGTACCCAAGATGCTTTCTTTCGGCCATGGAATGCCTCAGGCGCAAGAATCAGTTAATGCAGCTGCCAACTCCAGCGATTTCATTCATATAGTATTGTCTTTCGATGTCTTTCGCATAGTTGATTCTTGTGCCTGCAAGTGAACAAGTAAAGTCATTTGCGCATTGTTTCCTATCTCTTGTCGGGCGGCAAACAGGGATTTGCCCCAGACGTTTGGCTCGACCTATCGTAAAACAATTTGCGACAACAACTTGTTGATTTTGGTGCTTAGGCTTTGGCCCAAATGATGAGGCTTTGTTTGGATTTTGCCGCATCCGCATAAGTGACTAGTTGATTCACAAGAACATGGACTCCCAGCACGGTTTATGCAGGACTGAGACGGTTTGGCATTTCACCGTCACGAGGGGAATCGGTCACTTGGCTCAGCATGCTGCTTGTGTGAAAACAACGGCATTGTTGATGTTTCTAGGCAGCTTTTTGCAATGTGTGTTTAAGAAGTTATTCGGTATCCAGCATCAGCAAGGCATTCATGCTATGAAGAATCAAGATCTCGGGCAGACCTTTCAGCCACAAATCTGATCCACGTTGATACCAAGAGGGCAGATGTTGCAGAGGTCAGATAGTCGATGTGCCAGTGATGGATATAGAAACTAACATGCATTATACACACATCATGTAAGCACCTTACAAGTGGATGGGCAAAGGATGATTGACCCAGGCTACTGGCGACACTGGTGAGCCAATTCTTCGTGCAGCGATTGTTCGTGCCAGCCTCAAGACAAATATACTGATTCATGATTCGTATTTTTCCACCTTCGTCATCCTTATTGCAATTTTGAATCTTTCGATAGGTGAGCACATGTGCGGCCTGGCAACTGCTAAGCTAGAGTTAGAGATCATTTTCAGGATTTGTGTGCCAGCAATGGGTGCCCTGGAAGGCCCGACCCTTCTACTTCATCGTAGTTCTGTACTTGTCAGATTGATGCCGTGCTCCTTTTCACACACGTTGCCGCTCTACGCTTTAAGTGGCAGGCACAAGGGCTGCAAATATATTATTGAGATCCGAACCGTCGTTTTGACTTATAGTGAGTGATATGATGTGATATGTCCAAGAGAATGGGCACTTTCAGGTGCTTTCTGGTTGGCAGGAGCAGTACGTCGCAGGCGCAGAGTTTCGACGCTTGATGACGCGCGCGGTGAGAAGTGCTGGATTCTGTGATTTCAGACCTGGTGATCCCCTTCGAGTGGCAGGCACGCTATTTTCTTGCGTCAGATGACACAAGTCGGAGTGGTTGGGCATGGTGCATTTGCGGGATCTGTAGAAAAGTTCTTGCTTTTCGATTGTCGGTCCTGTAGGTTTTCTCAATGATTTGTGCAAGGTCTTCGGAGATCTCCTCACATGCTTCCTTCCACGCTCATTGAGTCCCTTGCTGAAGTGATACTGCATTTGATTACACAAGTAGCTGTTGCATGCTGTCGGGGGTATCCATGTTCCCCAATAAATAGGGAGCCAAGGAGCTACAGCACCCACCCTGTGTAACTTCGATGCATAAAACCACTGAACCGCGTCTTGACCGCCTCCAATGAATCCTCCAGGCTGGAGCAGATCTTGATACTCGAGACAGTCATAGTGGATGTGCTTCCTTGCATTTGATGGCTGCAGAGGACGCCAGCGCTTAGTCAAAGCCATTTTGAGGGTTCCTCAAGTCGTTGGAACTTTTCGAGGGACCTCGCATGAACTTTGCAATGGGGACAGTAGTTTGAGAGGTGCCCTGATTCTGAGACAAGGCTCAATAGAAAGTTTTGCTTGTGAGACTTGAGCCCATATTTTTGTTCGTGAGAAAGACGCCGCGCATGTCTCACTTGTGAATGCAGGGTAATGAAACAGCTGCGCTTTGTTTGCACGAATGCCCAGCAGGCCAGATGCTCGAGGGATGCTTACAGGGGTTCCGACAGCGGGACTTGCAGAGTTGTCGCAAGGGTTGGAACAAGGGCAGAGTGGGCACTTTATGAGGTGGACATGTTTATGCTAATGGGCTTAAAACCGCGCGTGTAGTGAAACGATTTTTCATACAGTCCTTTCGGGGGGGCAAGAACACACACACACACAAACACACGCATTGGAATATGGAAGATGGGGACACGGGGGGTTAGGGGGGAGGGGGGGTTGGGTGGGGGGCTAGTGATGTTCATGTTGTCTGCATTTTTATTAGGAAGCCACACACGCACACGCAGGCTGGAATTCTCGTTCTAGTTACAAAGGGGCCCAAAGGGAAATGAGTGGTGATCATCTTCTCGCAGGTGCGTGCAATCTGCGTCCAGATTCCATATCACAGCAAACTTGAAGTGTCTTCGTTGAGCGGTGACTTCAAGAATGCCCACCGCTCCCCTGCTATCAACAGTAGCAAAAAAGTCAGGCATTACATTCCAAAAGGATCCCTGTGACTTCAAGGGGCACACACACAGACAGGTCGGTACACACAGGTGGTCGGGGTCTGTCAGTTCTTATTTTAGACGTCGACGCATGGAAACTTGGCTTGGTGGTTGCTGACTGCTAGCTTATTCCGAAGTCTTTCCGTTCGGGGGATTGTCAGATGCTTGAGGTCAGGAGAGCTGCTCATCCACACCGGTGCCATTGATGGTATGTGGCGTTTGTGTAAGGGGTCGGTCCCCACTAGCTTGCGTTCACGTGAAGGTGACGGTATAAGCCCAAACATCATGAAGTTCACTCGACAGTGGCAATGGCGCTGGCACCAGAATAAAGACGATCTTCTGACGAAGCTGGGTCAGAAGTTGTCCCACAGACTGTGATGATGATGCTGGAGGATGAATTTGCGCGCTTTTTTTTTGGCACGAAACCACAGTCTCGTAGCATTTCGATGTCAAAATCGCAACGATTTTTGAGTCGTTTTCATGTACTACATTCGGCAACAAACCTTTCACATCAATGCAAAACACAGTCACACACCGGACATTCGTCATCACTGACCACGTGAAGATTTGACAAATGTCTTCAACCGCGCGCGCAGAAACGAGCCCGGCGGGATGTTTATGTTATAGATTGTCAAGAAAACACGCGGCTTTCTGAGCAACATTTACCCTGACATGAAGACTACTGACTACTGCACTCACATGTCAATGTAATGTTGTGTAATCGCGATGATGAGGTTGGGATGCTGCACCCCCATGATTGCCGGCAGCACCAAGCAAGCTCGAAAGCTTGCATCCAGACCATAATGGTCCGGTTTGCATCGTTAACGCGTGAAACAGTCCTTAGTGAACCAGGCCTCAGTACGCAGGCGCGCCTAAGTCAGTGAAACGTTTATGCTATGTCATGTAATCGCATTGTAATCGCGTCAGCCGGGCCCCGGGCCGGGGATACGCCAATCTATATGCTGTATACACTTTGTTATCACATTTGGGTGATCAGCGACTGTCAGAAGCACAGGTGGTGGAGCCATTTGGTTTCAGCTGTGAATGGACGTGCGTGAAGGGATAGCTCATTGATGATAGGGGTCAGCTTTTGCAGCAGATTCAATGTCAAACACCAAGTGCTTTCAAGACAAAATTGCCGTCAGAAGATTGAGAAGAACAGGAGGGCCTTTGCAGCTGACTCAAGGACACTAAAGTTGCAACTCAAAACTTGCAAGTGGCGGACAGCATGGAATGTCCATCGCATGCAGCCTGGCTGGCTTTTCGCAGCCCTGAGGACGAGGAGGTGTGAAACTTGAAAGCAGGGGAGCACTTCGATCAAATTGCGTTGTCCAAATATCATCAAACATCGAACATATGAAAAAGAGATGAACACGGGAAGGCTAGAGAGGGCCTTACCTTCCTTTTTTCATCTCTTTCTCACATTTTTTACAAAACTGTTTCCTTTTCACCTGTTGATGTAATATGCCACGACGTGTCCAGCGTCACGCAGTACCAGCGCGGGACAGGCCGGGTGTTGGCAGCACCGCTGGGTGGTGCTTCAGCACAGCGGCGTCCTCACACTCTTTCAAGACGAGAGCTGCAAGCGACTTCGAACTAAGCCGGTGGATGGTTCCGTTCAGTTTGGTGGGCTTTGGGGTGGACATACACTGGAAGAGTCACTGTTGTCCATGAGGCTTTAGCCCACTAGTGTTAAGTTTCCCTCAAAGTCTAGAAACCAAATCATTAGTGTGAGCTATCCTGCTACGTAGCTAACCTACCTCACCTCTACTAGCGGCCTACCCCCCGCAAAAAAACAAAACAAACGAACGAGCAAAACAAAAATATATATATATATATACAGGCATACATCTCAATATATATATAGTATTAGGAGAGGGGAGCGGCCAACAAATTATCCCGGCAAGAGACAGAGAGATCTAGACGCATGGGGTCCAGAGAGGTGATGGTGGTGATGAAGGTGGAGATCGTGGTGATGGTGGCGGTGAGTGAGTGAGTGAGTGAGCGAGTGAGTGAGTGAGTGAGTGAGTGAGTGAGTGAGTGAGTGAGTGAGAGAGAGTGAGTGTGAGAGTGAGTGTGAGAGTGAGTGTGAGTGTGAGAGTGAGAGTGAGAGTGAGAGTGTGAGTGTGAGGGAGAGCGAGAGCGAGAGCGAGAGCGAGAGCGAGAGCGAGACCCGAGAGTGAGAATGAGAATGAGAGTGAGAGCGAGAGTGAGAGTGAGTGGGTGAGCGGGTGAGTGGGTGAGTGAGTGTGAGTGAGAGTGAGTGAGAGTGAGGGTGAGTGTGAGAGTGTGAGTGAGAGTGAGTGAGAGTGTGAGTGAGAGTGAGAATGAGATAGTGAGAGAGTGAGAGCCAGAGAGTGCGAGAGTGAGAGTGAGCGTGAGAGTGAGAGTGGGAGTGAGGGTGAGTGAGAGTGAGTGTGAATGTGAGTGTGAGTGTGAGTGTGGGTGAGAGTGAGAGTGAGTGAGAGTGAGAGTGAGAGTGAGAGTGGGTGAGTGAGCGTGCGTGTGAGTGAGGGTGAGTGTGAGAGTCGAGTGAGCGTGAGCGTTTGCGAATGTGAGTGTGAGATGCGAGTGAGAGTGAGTGTGAGAGTGAGTGCGAGCGAGAGTCAGAGTGAGTGAGTGGGGGGAGTGAGAGTGATTCAAGGACATATTGCAATTAGACTGCCTTTCCCACTGGCCAAAATCTTCGCGCGCAGCCGCTGCATGCGGAAAAATGCGGCACAGTGCGCACTTCAGAGCGCGCCAAAACCAATGTTACAATTAGTCGCCCTCCTATATTTACAGCAAATGTGAGGGCTAGTGTGACTCGCGAGAAACGCAGGGCAAAGTGCACAAGACTGTACAAAACAGCTGAATTTACACTTACACAAATGTCTTCGACCCACCTTTGGGGTTGAGAAACTCATGAACGCTCATGAACGCGGAAAAAGGCCGTGCGGGATCTTTGTCATCGTTTTTCATTGCAGATTGGAAATTGCAAGTTGCAATTTTGAGGGTGAGGGTCCATGCTTCTACCTCACCCTCAAAAATGCAACTTACAATTTTTGAGCGCATACAGGCTGAACGAACACACATGAAGGTCAAAAATGTAACTTACAATTTTGACCCCTGTCTTGTCAGATGGAGGTTTTTTAGACCTGTATGTTCAAGCTTCACCGTTTTCCAAAACCTGCGTTTTGAAACACCCAAAATTGTAAGTTACATTTTTGACCCCCCCGGGGGGTAAGGTCCACAAAGTACTGCGCTTGCCACGAAATCTACAAGCGAGCCACATGTCCAAAAGTCACGATTCACTGCGCTTGTCACGAAGTCAGAGCGCCTCAAAGATCACCACCATGTCCAAAGTGCTGCGCCTGCCACGAAATCTGCATTTCGAAGTAAAACCGTTCCGATCCCTTGCGGCTGTCACGAAAAGTCGACTTTGGACCACCACAACACGGGGTTTCCCGCGCGCCTGCCACTAAAAGTGACCACCATGTCCGGAAATGCGCACGGCGCTGCAACGAGAGCGCAGTCGCGACAAGCGCCCGCTCCAGCCCACGAGGTTCTGCGACCCTGCGCAGTCGAAATGCACTTCGAGGATTTTGAGAAGCATGAATGCACTATAAATAGCAGCAAATTAGCTGGACACGCCCGCGCGGCACGTCCGATTAGACACCAGTGCTTAACACTCACCGTAAGAACCCCTAGAGGGTCCACACTGCTTGGGGAAAAACCGCAATTTTGCACTTGCTTTGTCTGACATCATGCGACTTTGTTGATGAAGAACTTGGACGCTGGAGAGACTTTGATCGCCATCAACTTCTGACATGTTTGTACCATATTCACACCCCTTAAGAAACTCGGGAAAGTACAAGAAGTGGGATGTTGCTGTTGTGCACAATCTCTTCTTGTTCTTGCGTTCCTGGCGGGTGGAAGCACTTTCACATCATCTCGGAATACATTATGTTATATAAGCATGTTATTATTGTTCGCATTTGTTTGCCAGCCTTTGACCTTTTGGCATGTTCGTAATAGTGTTTCCTAGGCGAAGCATTGGGCGTTTGGAGCTGCAGCCGAATGCGCGGGTGCTGACCTTCGCGGACCCGCGAGCCCCAAACCTGGCCGCCAAGCTGAGAGGGCATCGACCTCACGGCCGGGGGTTGACGCACGGACGAAATTCGAGAACGTGTTGCAAGAAAGGAATTGAAAAGGAACGGGCACGGGTTTCTATAATTACAAAACAGGAAAGGAACGCATGAAGAACGATGTAATTATTTGGGTTTGTCAAGGTCTAAAATAACAGGCAGAAACTGATGAAAAATGAACAACTTGGCCGGCTCATTCTAATTTGCTCAAGTCCAGGTTTCAAGCCTCAAAGTCAACAGGTTGGGAACAAACCTGACATTGCTTATAGATGCTGATCAAACATGGTAAAACATTCCTGAGGAGTCTTCTGAGTTCCTCTGGCTGAAACATGATTTTGCTCAGAGACTGACCGGCCTTGTAAGTCCAATCAACTTGAAAGACAAACTTCAAGCACAAACAATGCAGGCTTCTTGCTTGAACTCAACCCTTTAGATGCTGAAGATTATGCGACCTGGCAGCAAGTGCTTAGCTGCTTGGCTTTTTGTGTTCCACCCTTCATGTAGATAATGCATCCTGCGCAAGAGAACCTTTTCTTGCCTCCAGCTGGCAACCCAATGGCAACCTATGTATTCTAGGGTTGTAGTAGCACAACTGTATTTAAGGGTGCTTGTTGAGCCCAGGCCTTGCCGTCTGGCGAATTTCGGCAGCTGCTGATGTTCGAAGCAGCAGACGCTGAAGAGTTGGAGGTGGAGTTTTCTCACCCTAGCACAAAAAGAGTTGAAATGTGTAAAAACGTGTAAAGCATGTGTCAAGATGTGTAAACATGTACCGTTTTCATCAATTATATTTCGGCTTTCCATGCCGTTTCCTCGGCAGTTTAGTTGACTGACTTTCTGCGAAGACAAACGACCTAGCAGCAGACAATTGCCCTCAGGCTTGGCTAGAGGTATTCAGCCGGCGCCAAGCAATGCTTCAAGTGCCAGTTGCCAGCAGCTCACTCAGATAATTATTTGCAGTGGTGTGGTGGTTGGCTCAGGCTCATGCTTCTTTTAGAATACACCCTGCAGAGACATTGTCTTCAAAGTGATTTCAAAACTTCCTATACTCAGATCCCAAGATGCTGTTGGGATCGGGAGTTGCAGTGCAAGACACTGGGCGATTCGGCTGTTTCGATTTGTTTCTCAGTTGGAGTGGTGATCCGGAAGTCATTATACAGCCACGTGATTTGTGATTCATTTCGTGATTCGTGATTCGTGATTCTCTAACCTTGAGACCCCTCACCCTGAGCGTGATTCGTGATTCGGTATGCGTGATTCGCAACCCTGTCTTGGAGCTTCTCCGGATCACGTCTCCTCAGTTGCAACACCCCCAACTTTGCCTCCACCTACAGGCCAGCTACCATTTGCAGAGAATGCGAGGCCAGAAGCAGTTTTAGAACATTTGTTTCGGACAATTTGTGTCAAGCGCGCGAACGGGGCCGGATAGTTCTAGAGACTTGGGATGCAGTTGCCAATCGATTTCAACAATGAGATCACAACAATGTAACATCAACCTGCACAGGGAGCACCTGCTCCCGACCTCCAATGTGTGGCACCAAGAGGCAAACACCATATGCAGAATCCAGAGTCCAGGGTTTCTTCATTCTTCTTCTTCTTCTTTCAAGACACTGCGTATAATATATATTATATATATACATAATATACACCATGAGGCCCACGAGTTCGACATTGACGACTTTAGTGACTATGAGGATGACACGTATCATGGCAGCAGCAGAGAGGTCCCATGGTCCTCGAGTCCATCTGGATCTTGTTGCATTGGCTTGGGACCCTGGCATTCTTCTTGTCCTTTGATTCAGGCACGCACGTGCTTCCTCCCTGCATGCCTTGGACAAGAAAGGCTTTCCGCTTTCTGAGTGGAGGAATGCTCCAAAGAACCCGCAAATCAGCAAAGGATGATTTCCTTAGTGGGTCTCAATCCAAGAGTGCTTTGTTCAAGCTCAGAACTTGTGTCAGTTTCTGATGCCAAGCACACATGCAGACTGGACCTCGCCTACCGCGCGCCGAGTGTACAGCCGGCCTCGGCGTGGTCCTGCCAGGAAAAGGGTTAACATTTTTGCAAAGTTGATTGGTGTGTTGGTTTCCTAGTAGCGTCCTTGCTCCTAGTAGTAAGGCCAGGAGCCCCTAGTAGCGTCCTTGCCCTAGTGTGTTGGTTTCTTCTGGCGACTTTTGGTGGTGTAGCACTAAGACTAAAAAGTTGACGCTGCATAATCTCCTTGCACCGTTTTCATCATTGCCTCTTCTACATCCCTGCAAAGGTATATTCTAATCACTGCACAGTTATGCATTGCTTGAAGGAGTCCCATCATGAAGGGGGAGACATCAGGCAGGTATCCATCAAATAAACCAATGCGAGAGTCCGTTCACTTGAGTCGTGAGGAAAGAAAGGTAAAGTCGATGCTCGAAGCAGACAGATCATGATACTCAGCCAGTTGTGACTTACAGCATGAAGTACCAATTACTGGTACTCAATCCATATCATTTGCCATGAGAAGGACAGGCTAACTTCTTGGCCAGAATTACAAGGTTTCAAGCCATGTGGAAGGGGATATGGTAGGCTTCACCAAGCAGTATCGCAAGTTGCGCTACTTTGCAGTGCCGCTGACCACTGGCATCAGGAAGCTGTCCAAGAATCACACAATATTATATATATATATATTTGTATGAAAGATTACTCTTCAAATACACCTGTGCGATCCTGTGCCACTGCGCATGATTTGGTACGAACCGTTCGTGCGAACTGTTCGAGCGAATATATATACTCTCCATGTTTTCGACGGAATGGCGCCAGAACTTTCGGCTTAAGCGTATGAGCCTCAGACCGCTGACGACCGGAGTGTCAGCTGGATCCAGCTTAGCGCTGGCTTTGAAGATCCTGGATTGGGATCATAAGGACCTCCTTGAGCTCTATAGATCCTCGTCGGCTCCAAGCTTCCACCCAGGTTCATTTTTGTTGGGCTTGCTGTGTGGGCTGCTCCTCTATTTTGTTATTGAGTGGTTGGTCACCTTCCGCTGGGCAGTGATTGAGTGGGTGCGAAGCGCCACAGCTGCGCAAGGACAAGGCCGGAGGAAGGAGCTCTACAAGCTCCTTTAATGAGCCAGCGAGTAGCTGATCTTGAGCTTGAGGTCAGTGAATTGAGGGAGCTAGTTGACAAGCTCTCGTTGGTTGTTAGCCGGCTGCGCCGGGAGGTCAGTGAGCTTCGAAACCGCAAGCAGTCTGGAAGTGACCAGGCTGAAGAGGATCGCCACTCGGAGGATTCTTTTTCTTTGGTAGGTGACAGCCGAAGGGGCGGATACCCGTCTTCCCCTCCTACTTGCACTCAGCGAGTGGCAACTGCAGCCTCGACTTCTTCTCCGCAGACTGCTCGTGACATCAGTTGGGCTCAGCAAGAAGAGATAGCTGCAGGCATTGGCAAGTTTTTTGTCCGCTGCCTGAACGGCAGTCATCGAGGATCAAGCGGCCGAGACCGCATCCCATTGGCATCACGCTTGTGGGTGGTGGTCCGAGATTACTACGGGCAGATCCATTCACCAGTCAAAGTTTTCAAGACTTGGACTTCGTGCAAGGGCATCGTGAAGCAGTACGAGGACGTAGGAGACTCCATCTTCTGCGGCTTCCCATCGGCCCGTGAGGCCAAGGTAGCCGTTGCAGCTGCGGAGCTGCAGTGGCCTTCGACCTTTGACCAGTGATGGCCGGGGAATCGCCTGAGGACGGCGGTTCTCAGCTTCCCTACTTGTTAGTGGAAGGGAAGCTTGTTGCAAGTGAAGACATTTCAGTTCAGCTCTATTTTGACGATTTGGACGCGGGTGACATTGCCTTTCCTCTCCTGTTGATCGCAGAGTTTGAGGGTAAGTCTTTGGTGGCCGTTCCCTTCGAAGCATGGCACAGGCAGGTGACTCGCAGGCGAATGCAGCCTGGAGCTCTCTCCGAACCTGCAGTGATAGAAGTGCTGGCCGCCGACGGGGTGGACAAAACCATACTCGAACCAGAGCAGTACATCAAGTGCTGGGCCGGCTTTCTCAAGCCAGATCTGCTGACACACCTGCAGCCGCTGGTGGATTACGAAGATTGTACCTTCACCTTTGGTTCGTACGGGGAAGCTCATTTGCTTCCGGCGGCAGAGAGCTTGGTTGCAGCGGCCAACGAACACTTTGCTTTTTTCTCAGCTGGCGATGGCGCAAGCAGCGGTGGAGAAGTGGAGTTGCTGGAGGCGGGGCGGGATGCCGACGCTTCTGGGTCGGGAGGACTCGAAACTCGTGTCGAGACGATCGAAGCAACGTTGAAGCAGATTGGCGAGAACATGAATACATTGCTCAAGAAGTTCCCGGACAGCGAGCAAACCACTGCACCTCGCGTGTCTGCGCTGCGCAAACCAACGAAGCAGTTGGCGGAAAAGCCCAAGCAGCCCAAAGTCCATTTTCCTCATTTGGACGCTGGAGTTGTCGATGCGGCGCTGCAAGCTGGGATTCCACCTCACAGCCTCGCCATGATGGAGAAGCTGGTGACTCAGAATGTCCGCGCCAAGAAGGTGCTAGAAGAGAGACCAGATGTTGTTTTGGCCGACCCCCTCTCCGAGGAAGAGGACGACAGTGCCGGCCGCCGCCCTGTGGGGGGCGAAGAGTCTGGTGGAGCTCCACTGGACCCAATGGCTGCCACCTTGTCAAAGCTGACGACCATTGTTTCGTTTTTGGCGGAGGACAAGAAGAAAGTGAAGACTGCCTCGAGGCTCGACTTAGCGCTGGATTCCGCTCAGGGTTCATCTGCTTCCGAAGCAATCAGCCTTGGTTCGGGAAAGAAGACAGCGGCTGCCCGTCGTGCTTTGAGGACGACTTTGTCAGAACACCCCGAGGAAATTCACATGTGCATCGAGAAGCTGATGTACGAGGACTTAGCGTCGCAGACGCTCGGACCGGGGCAACCTCCATGGGGCCTCAATGCACGAGCTTGGGTCGAGCATCGTTCCCGCATCAACGGCTACAAGACTGGTGCTCATTGTGCCTGGGCCTTTGCAGGCATTCTCGATGCCTTGGTCGCTGGGAAGGTGGATTTAGCTCGAGCAAGGGCTTGTTTGGGTCTAGTTCAGTTGGATCAAGCTGCCATCGACAAGGGGTCTTGGGTCTTGGCGGCCGAGCTGAGCTTGGAGCAGACGCCACCAATGTCTGTCCTGTCGACACACCAGGGCCCCAACATCCAGGACGGAGAGAGCCCCTTCAGCCGATTGCTAGATGCGAGATGGGCGGAGGTCACTTTGGGACATCTGCGAGACCAGGAGGAATTTTTGACAAGACGAAAGAACATCGGCAAGAACATAGGCAAGTCAGCGAAAGAAGAGTCAGAAGAGAGCGTGAGCTGGGAGGCGAAAAGACGTGCAAAGGCCAAGGCGAAGTCCAAGGCCGGAGCAGCAGCCGAAAAGAACCAGGATGCATGACGGGCCATGAAGGCCCTGTGGAGGAGGAGCCTGCAGCTGATATGAGCAGTGGTTTGCCGGGTGCGAGGGCTTCTTCAATTTTTGTGCCTGGGTTTTTGAATTCGTTGCCGAGATTGTTGCTGAAGACCAAAGGCAGCCTTCAAGGTTTTTTGGCTTCCATCGTACAAACCCCAACTGGAAACGATCCAGTGACATCTTTGCCAGGAGCTTCTACGTGGCCACTCCCCTTGCCATATCCTGAGGTTTTCATTCGCAGAGCCTGTTCCCGTGTTCCTCAAGCTCATTTGAAGCGACTGATATGCCTCCAGATAGCGGTGCTCGACTGGATGTTTTTGGGATGTCCGGCAGCTGCGCCGCTCCTTTTGCGGCTTGGGAGAAGGCTGAATGCTAAACAGTGGACAGTAGTGCGGATGCTTGAGCACCTGGCTTTTGATAGTAATTTCCCAGAATTTGTCACTGCTGCAGAGATGGGCCGATCAGCTGGTAAAGTCGAAGATTTTCAAGACTGTCTGGATGCGTTGGCTCGCGCTGCGGTGGTACTGCATGGAGATCTAGGAGGCTATTCTTTCATGAAGCCAAGCAAAGACGCCAGCTCCTCAGATGCCCAGCTCATCCGAGCTGGCACGATTGTGAGCAGAGCGGAAAGAAACTCAGTGATCACTGCGAAGCCTTTGATTGCCAAGAGGTTGAATTTCCCCCCAGAGCCTGCATTTGATCCTCGTCCCTTTTTTGACGCTCCTACTCTGGAGCGCTACGAGAGCCCAATATCTTGTGGTTTCAAGCCTGAAGAGGTAGCTGAACTCCCACCGCAAGTTCAAGTCCGAGCGACTGCTGCAGAGAAAGTGGCATTATACAAAAAGCTGGCTGATTCAGGAAGACTGCGTCCCATTGAAAGCACCAGTTTTTTCTCTGGATACTGCTCAGGACTATTCGCTGTGGTCAAAGATCAACTGCGAGATCGGATGATCCTGGATGGACGGCCTGCAAACCTGCTCACTCGTGGGCAGCAGAAGTGGTGTCGGACCATGGCTTCTGGGCTCTCCCTAGCTCAGATGGAATTGCCAGCTGACCGAGTGCTAGTTGCAAGTGGACTTGATTTGAAAGATTTTTTTCTACCAGTTTGCAGTGGGGCAAGAACGTTGTGAGCGGAATGCCTTGGCCGCCCCGGTGAGCATGACCGAGGCGAAAGACATTTTTGGCGAAGCCTTTAGCTGGCATGAAGAACCTGTTTGGGTTGGCCTCTCAACCTTGGCCATGGGAGACACCATGGCTGTGGAGTTCGCTCAAGCAAGCCACATAGGTCTTTGCCTGCAGCATGGTATAGCCACGGTTGAGGAGTTGATTACCCTGCATGGTTCGCTGCCTCGAGGTCTGCTGCAAGTCGGTATAATAGTCGACGATTTGATCTTTTTGGAGCAAGTGGTGAGAGGCCTGCCGTTCACTGAGACCGAAATCGAATCCGACCGCAGAGTTCGAAAAGCTGAGCTAGCCTATGAGGCCACTGGATTGATACACAACCCCAGCAAGACGTTCAAGAAGCAGTTGTGTTCTCGTTTTTGGGGACTGGAAATTGATGGGGAAAAAGGGTTGCTGCGGAGCTCGTCGCTGAGACTGTGGCCTGTGGCTTTCATCACCATGCGAGTCGTTTCCTTGGGATTAGCCACCGTTGGATTGCTGGAGGCTTTAGCTGGTTCGTGGGTGTCGCTGTATGGAGTCCGCAGGCGAATGTTCTGCTGCTTGGACATCATCTTCGAACCGCTTTGCATTGCAGACCAAAAAGCGGTGGTTAGACTTTCCACTGAGTTGATTTCAGAGATGACTGCGCTGGTGGTGCTCGCTCCCTTGGCCGTCGTCAACCTCAGAGCGACTTATCTGGATCGGGTGATTGCAACCGATGCTTCAGGAGACTGCATGGCGGCCGTGAGTGCTCCTTGCCCAGTTGCTGTGATCAAAGAAGTTGCTAGACATGCTTTGAGAAAGGGTGTCTGGACGAAGCTGCTTCCAAGCTCCCGAGCTCGTGACCGCATGCACGGCCTCCTCGATAGTGATGATGAACTTCCTGCCTAGAGGGTCCAACGATGCGATAAGGACATCGTTTCTACAAATGGCATCGCGCGATGCCTTTTGTTGCACACGGTGTCTTTTGCTATGCGCGCACTTGTTCTTGAGCTGGCCTGTGGTTAGCTCCTCGCTGTTCAGGGTTGAACTCATTGAGGGGGTGGTCTTGAGCCATGGGTTGTGATGTGAAAGAGAAAAAACCCTTCGCTACGCATTCAGAAAAAAGTTTTTTGAAAAATATGCGCAACAATAAAGGAGCTGTACGCGCAATTGTCTTTGGAGCCCCGCCAACGGCTTCCCCAACCACAATTATAATTCCAAAGTTGAAAAAACAAGGGCTCGGGGTGGCACCATTTCTTCAGTGAACATGTGCCCTGTTGGTGCACCAACACAGCAACTTTAGGGAAACAAGGGGTTGAAGTAAAAGAAATATATATATATACACATATAGTATGTGTTGGTTTCACACACAGACACACACCCGCAGAATTTTCATACCCTTTGTTTTGTCCTCGCTTGGTGGCTCAAAGCGGGGGCGCGTCAGGGGCGCCTGGGTGATTGTGGCTCTGGTGCCCCAGGGCTTTCTGTGGGCAAAGACTTTTTCGCAGAAAGCGTCGTGTGCGTTTTGAGTTCACGTTCTTGTTGACAGCTGCCATTTTGCTTTCTAGTGCTTCGCTGCTGTTTCGCGATCGATGGAGCGTGTTATGAATGACGACCATGAAGTTGGCGTTGGTGGGTTGCTGTCCCCCACATGGAGATCAGTACGCGCCTAGGCGGCCTTTTGGAACGATGCTTTGCTCCAGGTGTATGGATTTTTATGGGGTGTGTTGTGGGTGGTGATTTGAGGCCCGGGGCGTATCTCTTGGACACAGAAAGAAGTCGCCGCTCGCATGAAACACAAAAATTTTTGTTCATTGCCGCGGAGGGGCTGTGTTGGCATGACTGCGTGGTATGACAACGAATGGAATACCGGCTCGATCTAAGGAAGACATGGCGCAGGCAATTCTGAAGTCGCTCCCGATTTCGGCAGTCAACCTGATAGGGTCTGAGGACTGGAAGGGAGGCCATTTGTTGATCTTGAAAAGCGATGTGCACCGTCCAACAGCAGACGAATGCGCGGTGAACGCTCCATGGATGGAACCGTTGGTTCAGCGGTACCCGGACCGGGTAGCTTTCAAGCATGTGGGGAGACTGTTTCTTGTTTATTGTTCGTTTACTTGTTTGGGGAAACTGTGGACTGAAGATGCTCAGGTACCAAGTGGCTTTTTCTTGACCGATGTGATGCTCGCCCTCAACGTTCTGTTTGACTGCAAGATGTTGAAACCTCGAGAGCCGCACGACACTGTGCAGTCTGTGGCCGCCAGGGAGGCCACCAGACTGAAGCATCTCCTTTCGTCTCTCCGTTACTTGTGGCGATCGAGTGTCTCAGATGATACTATCTGTTTGCTTTTTGTTGCACGCCCGGCCGCCCTGACACCATCATTACTACTGCGCAGCTTTTTGAAATGTTCCTTAATTGGTCACTTCCAATGAGCCTAGGTAAGAAATCCGGGAACCACAGGCGTGTTACCAGGATGAAGTCTTTCCTCAAACCGTCGCCCAAGAAGAAGCCTGAAGAGGCTGAAGAGGCCTCTTTTTTGCGCCCAGCTTTGAGATGTCTTGGTTGTGTTTCGTGTGCTTCTGAAAGATGTTGGATGTTGGGCGTGTGCGTTTCCTCTCACGATATCTCACGATGCACGGCTAGGCGAATCTGGATGGCAATCCCAGTGCCAATGAGGGTGACGAGGAGGAGGAGGAGGAAGGGCAGGGCGACCAGGGCGTTGTTGTTGAGGACGCGGTGAACGATGATAGTGGTAATGATGAGGGAAACTCTTCACAGTCTGATGAGTCTGATGAACCTGAAGTTGGAAAGCCTACCGAAGAAACAGGTGAGGATTCTCAGGTGGTACCTGCCTCATCTTCTGAAGGTGACCCAGAGGAGGAGCAATGGTCTCAGGTTGGTTCCAGCTGGTTGGCAAAGGCCTACCGGGCACCAGAGTTCAAGTCTCCTGAGCAGGTTGGTGACCGCCCTTCTACCCAATCTACTGAAGAGGATGGGGGAAGCGACAGTGTAGGGACTGATGAGGATGATGAGAGTAGCGATTCAGACGAGGGCATTGATGTTCAGCAGATTTGGCGTGATACCACCCCGGCCTCTCCCATGTCCGCTTCTGATTTGAAGATGATCTCAGCTCGCATGACACTTTATGTTCGCCAGAAGCCCGAGATTTCATCGTTTCTCGGCATTGGTTTTGTGTTGGCTTTGCTCATTGCTGCACTTGTGATTGGAACGTGTGGGTGGTCTTCTGTTTTGCAGCCCGAATGACCCAGGCACCCCAATTTCCTACAGTATATCGAGCACTTGGAAACAAAGCTAGCCACCTATGGGTGGCGCGGTGTCTCTCGTTGGTGTGACCGTTTGGACTATTTCAACGCATGGCTGGAGATGAACTCTTCTGGGAAAGAGGAGCGCTCTTTAGCGAGACAAAAAATATATTTATATACATATATATATATAAATATATAAACCTTCAAAGAACTTCTGTCACAGCTCTGTAAATGCAACACCTTTTCCATCAAAGGCTTCACCCTCTCGGCTGCAGGACAAGAAAGCGGCCAGCAGCGCAAAGCCTGGTGCCATCGAGGACCAATGAGCTTTAGACTGCACTCCTTTTTGGTTCAAATCGGAGTAGAAAAGGAGTGCGTTCAAAGTAGCGAGAGTTATTTAAAAAAACAGGTGTGCACATGTAACATCTTTACTTCAACACAGGAGTTGAAGCGCAAGGCCAGCTCGGTGAGAGAAGCTCTTGAGGCTGGCATGGATGATGCTTGCAATGGGTTACGCCAGAAGAGGGTCCGCGCACAAGCTCCTATCCTCGAAGTCCCCATCAACGCGGATAAGGTTTCTACTTCATCCAAACCTTGTGATGCGATGGCCCAAACCGCCAATTGCCTGAACTTAAGGAAGCAAAGAGTTGGTTCATTCAACGCTCATGCGACCCTTCCCCCTCGCATTTTTCAGGTGAGTGGCATCAAGAAGGCGAAGAAGGCGTCCAAGGAAGCGGACCCAGGGCCTGCCGCGACCAGTCACATGTTCAAGTCCTACGACGTCCGCGCTTTGGGTGTACCCAGGGAAGCCTGGCCCATTGCAGACAAAACCTACACTGGCATGCATGGGTACACTCTGGTTTCTCCAAACAATGCTGCCCCTTGTTTCAATGAGCCTATAGGTCCAGGTGTCTACTTGCCTTGTCGTCAGAAGAAAACAATTTTGCGATGTATCGCGTCTCATGTTGTCGAGGCTGTGGAGGTCTTGGTGCGCAACGCCGCCTATGTGGTAAAGCGCATAGGTGGTGGCGATGAAGGTGCACCTAAGGACTGTTGCCGTGGACAGCTGAATTGGAAGAAATTCGGGGGTCCAGGCCCTGCGTGGGAGGTAGCGAAGAAGAAGGCAAACTTCAAATGAGTTTTGCTTCTAGATCACTAGATCAGATCTTTTGGGGTATTTGAGCTCATACCAGCTCATGCTGTGCCATATGTGGCTAGGGCAGTGTGTAAATTCTCACACTGTATCTGCGTGTGGGCAATCTTGGGCTGTGCTATGGCCTAGGGTCTAGCGGAACTGCTGGACTACGTAGGATTCATTTCGAAGGGGTTGAAAGGAAAAAGGCAAGCTCCTTCAAGACCAGTCAAGTGGCCAAGTGGTGCTCAGAGTGCTCACACCAATTGCCAGCGAATCCCCAGCTGCTCCAGGTACATGGAGAAGGACTTTTACCTTGGCCGGATCGTTGAGAACACAGGCCCTTGGGATGCACTTTGGGCGTCCTCAATCCCTGCGCCAAAGGAACATCCTTTTATTTATCTTTTCGAAACAACAAGATGTAAGTTGGGGGGATTGCCAATGGCCCCAGCCTTGCAAATTTCCACTTTGGTTGACTTTGGTTGGGCCATGAAATCGGACCCCCCCAAGGGGGGCCGTTTCCATGACCCAATCTTTGCCTTTCTACCTGTGAGGTGGGGAATCAAGGAGGAGCTTCTCTTTGAGTTCGAGGCGCAACAAAATGCACGCCAAGCTAGAGTCAAACAATGAAAGCGGGGCTTCGCCGATGTCTTTAATAAGAATGAATCACATGGATATTTACATGAAAGCACTTTCCATGAAAGGTCTTGGCTGCACTTTCGTGGTACTTTACATGAAAGCACCTTTGGGTATTCACAGACGCTCAACCAGGTCATTTCTGCACTGCTTCAAAACGACCATCTTCGTTGACCAGGCTTGGATCCTTTTGAACTTTGAAGAGTTGGGCGAGGGTATTGATTTCTAGCCTTCAATGTTGAACCGTCTTTGTGGAAACCACTAGTCACCTTCCCGCCATGCTCAAAGCTAAGCGTCAGGATGTCACTCCCTTCAGCCAACACGCCAGGCCCATCTTCGGGAACGCTGCCAGCTTCGCATCGACGAGGCCATCCGAAGACTGCCGCCTTCAGCGGACTGTTGAGCGCGTGCGAACACATACACAGTGTACCTGGACCCTTTGAAGAGTTTGAGGCTCCAAGGCTTCAAGTCAATAGGTGCTAGAGTATTAGTTGCTCGACCCCATGGTGAGATTCACAAAGTTTCAACCTTTCATGCCGGGCGATAAGAAATCGCAGAAAGTGGAGAAAGCTCATGGCCAGAGGCAAATGCCCATGACTGTTTCCAGGGAGGCTTCTTTGGAATCCATGAAGGATCGTCAGCGCGCCTGGACAATGGCAGGCTTGCGGTACACGCAGGCTCCAATCGTAGCTTTCCTCAGCTGTCATCGCATTTTCTAGCTGTTCCCCCCAAGTTTACGAGAACTCTTTGAATGGGATCCTCTCACAGATCTGGTTCTGGAAGCTAGGGGGATTCAATGAACATTGTATTGGGGGACTTCCCAAAAACAAACACTTCGAAACACTACCCTTGCAGTAGCCTAGGTGGTCTTGACCCTGGTGAGCATGATGTTCAACATCGAGGGATTGAACTGGAACTCGCCGATCGACCATTTTGAGACCTTCAGTGGTGGTGGGTCAGTGACCATGGGAGAGGTTGAAGCAGGACGCACCGCAGTGAGCTTCGACATCATCCATGATGAGGTGAAGCAAAGCATGTTGACACGCCCAGGTTTTTGTAACGCCCTTTTTTGGGCTCTGAACCTCAAGCCGGGTGCTGGCAAAGTGACTGCGCCCGTGTGCAGCACATGGGTCTTCATGCCACGTCCTTATCTTGTTAATGCGCAAGTCAAAACACAGGGGACAGGGGGCCTGTTGTCTACATAGCTGAAACCAGTCTCAGTCCACTCCCATTCCAGCTTTAGCCCAGGTCATCCGGCTCCACCAAAAGAAGCCGGACCAATCCTCTTGGAAGTCCTTCAAGCCCGGCTTGCCAGGAAGCTAATGTTATGCTTTGTCGCCTCCTGATCTTGTTGATGGTTTGCTCAGCCAAAGGGTGCTGGTGGGTACTGGAACAACCAGCATCTTCAGTGATGCCCTACCATCCTCTTTTCCAGAAGTTCTTACAGCTCCGAGGGATTGCAGTGAGGAAACTTTACACTTGCGTGGGCTGGTTCGGGGCGCCGTCCCTCAAGCCAACACATTTGTTCAGTAGTTTCCAGGCTGCAATTGTAATCGATTCATATTTCTGAAGTTGGGGCGACTCACATGATACCCTCAATCTGCTTCCAAACCCTTACATCTAAAAAACAAACGCCCCAAAAGCTAAGTACAGGAATGCGCAACCCTCCACTGAGGCCACATTGAGATTGAAGATTTGAACAGCCTTGCTCGCAAGAACTTTGTTCCTCGACAAGTCGAGAATGTTGTGCACTACGTTGATTCCCAAGGAAAGCCCAGAATCTGCGGAGGCCGCCACCTCAAGTCCTCCCAGACTTACCCAAGAAGGAGCCTTGTTTTCAATTAGGAGGAGTACATTTTCTTTCCCACAACCCTCGGGGAAGATCATTTGTAAGGCATCCAAACATATCCAAACACTGTATCGCACCAACTCTTCCCATGCCTTGCCGCCCAGATTCGGTCGGGCACTAGCGACCATCCGGACCAGCAATCGCAGAGCAGTGCAGAAGAAGGCCAAGGCTTTCCTCAAGAAGGCAATGACTGCCAAGACCAGCGCTGCAGATTGCCGACCCAGGATCAACAACCAGTGGATTGAGGGAGCTGACTTGAAGCCAGTTTTCACATACCTATCGGTGTAGCGCAGCAATATGTGGTGCTACTTTTCTGGGGATCTGTGATTTGCAGTTGGAGGGAAATTCACATACCAACTGCATCATGGTAGCTAGTTTTACAAGCGAAAGCTTCAAGCCGCCTGGGAAGGAAAAAACTCACTGCTTTGTTTTCGAAGCACCAATTCTCGGCCTCACCTCTTTCATTGTTTAGAGTTCAGTCTGCCCAGTGCCTTGTCTACCTGCCTCACCTTGGCCCCACTGCTCCTAAGCCAAAAAACCATCGCCTGCTCAGCCAAGTGGCCAGGCCAATGCCTCGGCTGCATATGAAGAGGCCATCACAAGGCCTGGAGAGCCGGGAGGTGCCGGTAGCTTTTCCCTTTCTTTCTGAGAGGAACCAGGGAGCCTTTTGCAAAGAATAAGAAAACCAAAAAACCGAATGAAAATCACACCATTTGGGTTCCAGATTCTGATGCGAAATGCCGAGAATTCTGATGCGAAAAACCGAGAAATGATGCGAATTGTATCTCCCGTGAAGCTCACATGGTTCACAGCTTGCTGCAAACTATCATGGCGCTGAGTGAAGTCCGCAAAAGCGCTTTGAAGAACAAAGACCGCTCAAAGGGGTCTGGGAATGGGACAGCTACCAGGTCAGCTTCTGAGGTGAAGGGCAAGAAAGACAAAGCCCAAAAGAAGGAAAAGAAAGAGAAGAAACTGCAGAAGGATCCACCTAAAGCAGAGAAACCTAAGGTGTCAAAGGAAGCCAAGAGCAAAGAGAAGGAGAAAGGAAAAGACAAGAAAGGAAAGGAGGGTAAGGGAGCCACTCCTGCAGGGATTTCGACACCTCCAACAAGGAGGCATTCAGTCAAGAGCCCGCCCCAAGAATCGCCGATCAGATCAGAGCAGGAAAAAGAAACTGATGCCAAAATGGAAAAGCTTCTGCGCGCTCAGGCTGCAGCTGAGAAGGCCATGCAAGAGAAAGGGGACATGGCAGCGTTGTGTGAAGATGTTCCAGGGGAAGCATCCGATGAGGAGCGCGAAGAGGAGGGTGATATTGCAGCGGAGCTGATGTCTGAGCTTGATGACAGCCTAAAGAAGCAAGCAACACAGAAGGGCGAGAGTGAAGAAGAGGAGGAAAAGGACAATGAGAAAGACAAAGAGGACGAGGGTGATGAGGGCACTGATACTTCTGAAGAGTCAAGCCAAGAAGAGGATGACGATGAGTCTGAGGCATCAACCACAGCAACACAGTCTTGTGGAGAGGATTGCAGTGAGGACGATGGTAGCTCAAGTGATGAAGAGCGTGAATCAGACGAGGGGGAGGAGGATGATGAGGAGGAGAATGCGAAGAGAAAGCCCAAGGTGAGCTTCAATGAAGATGTAAAGAAAATTCCTGCAGTCAAGGAGAAAGGCACAAAAGAAAAAGATAAGGATGACAAGAAGAGGAAAAAAGCAGACCGCGAAGAGGATTCCAAGACTGAAGAGGCGGTTGAAGATGCCAAGAAGAAGAATACCAAAAAGGGAGGTTCGAAGGAAACAGAGACAGCAGAAGAACGCAAGAGCAAGAAGAGCAAGAAGGCAGATTCCAAGGATGAAGAGCCAGCTGAAGAAAACAAGAAGAAGA
>CAXAMN010013335.1:262175-287597 GCA_963970005.1 Durusdinium trenchii
ACAGCGTGACAGCAGCTTTTTGCACGTTCAATGAAGCCGCAAACATATATATATATATATGTAAAAATACGTAATCTCAGATCGGGTCTTGGAAACAAGCAGCTACTGTGTGCACCTGCCAAGTCATTTTATCTCGGTACTGTGCAGTTGTGTTTTGTGCCAGGTGATGAGGCCAAGACCTCTTGCAGCAGCCATGCCGAGGTTGGGGTTACAGAAACGCAGTAGAATTTGACAGCCAAGCTGTGAACGGTTGTCTTTGCCATTTGCTGCTGATTTGTTTGTATTTAGATGTTGTCATGTCGACCCAGCAAAGACAAGTTATGGCAGCTGCAGCAATCATGCAAGCCTTGGCCCAAAGCATGACGTAATACCCCACTGGATGTGGAAAACTGTGCAATACTGTCAGTTGGTTTTGCAGGTGATGCAGGAGGACGAGGATGTCTATTGAGTCCTCGCTGAGAAGAGCTCCCAACTCATTGCCAAGTCAACGCTGAACTTAAATTGAAATTGAGCTTTGTAGCGGCAGCCACATCTGCCAAGCTTACTTGTAGGTCTCCACATTGTGTGGCAACAAATTGCCATCATTTTCCTGCGGGACCTGTGGAAACATTTCTCAGGTTGCCTGTTTCCTCCTTCAGCAGAGATTCCTTAGATTATTAGATTATTAGATAGCCAAGTAGGAGTCAACACATTGCAACCATTTGTTGAGCAGGTCGATAGAATATATATAACTATTCCTACGCAGCTCCTCCAAGAGGAACAGTGGATAGTACTGCTCGTGGTGCAAGAAATCGTACACACAGGCACAGATGTCTCTAATTTCTTTAATTCATTTTGCCTGGAAGGGGGAGCAAGTAACATGCGATTTTGTCACATAACATCATATAACTATATATATATATTTCAATTATTATATAATTACACATGCAAAAGTGAAGGCACGTGATCAATGCATTCGATCCATTACAACCTTGTAACCTTACTTTATAGGGTATAGGATATCAGTCTATTCGTTTGAGTACAGTATAGGATATCAGTCTATTCTATTCGTTTGCAATCAGCTGGCAGTTCACAAGAGCGAGGATTTCTGACAGCGGAGATGGCTTGAGCTGTTGAATCATTGCCTCAAGAGGTTTGGTTGCAGCGTGTGGGAAAACTGTGCATTGAATGAGCTCTGCTGTATCCAGAAAACCACTTATCCTTCTTCTTGTGCTTTTTGCAGCGGAAGACTTACTGTAACATCGCTGCTGTTTGCCTTGCTATCCCCCCCGCTCTCTCTCTCTCTCTATCTCTCTCTCTCTCTCTCTCTCTTTCCCTCTCCCTCTCTCTACCTCCCTCTCCCTTGTGAGAGGGAGGCAGCAATGCCAGGACTCGGCTGAAGCTGCTGGGCTGGCTGCTGGCTATCCAGAGCTGGCTGATCACTTGAGGGGAAAATGTGAGCGACTTTGTACTTTGATACGTATCACCACCCTACAACCAGGGCACACCTGGGTGAAAGAACATGTAAACCAACAAATTGCAGTTGTCTGGGTCTAGATTTTTGAACCACTGCCTCTCTTGCAGTCGACATGTTGATTTGCAGAGAGGCGTGTGTGACGAGTGAATCCAGAAGTGACCGACTCCCAGATCTTACAGCTGCTTCCACACTGGCAGGATGTACCTCAAGCCATGCAGATGAAGGTGGTGAATGTGATGAAGATGAACCAGTGATCCGCTTGATGGTTGCTGGCTTAGTACATCTAAGTTGCTAAGAAGATCGTTTTTTTCCCAAAAGGGTTCTCAATTCTTGCATAGAAACAAGCCTGGGCCAAGATGATTTCTGGCCTTGTGTATCCTTTTGTTACGAACGCCAGCCGATAGGCTAGGCTTGAGCTTTTAGGGCGAAAGAAGTGGGTGGGGTGGTCGCTGAGGAGGACCTTTTGATAGGGTGGACGCAGAGCTTGGTAGGAGAGAGCGCTCCAAAGCGAGGGTCCGAAAAGCAATGAAAATGGGCTGGTGATGCGAGTGATGTAATGGACGCCAAGTAGTGCATCATTAGCATCATGAAGGGCTTTGGAGACTGTTTGGGAAATGGGCATAGAGGACTCGAGTTGAGACAGGGACCCACTACACAAACCCCCTTCTCAGGTCTCCCTGTCTCCCACGGCTCTTCTGACTCTTCTTGGTCTCCCCAGGCCTCCACTTGTCTGCCATGGCTCTTCCGCATTCTGGGCTTAGATTGCTCTGCTTTGCTCACCTTTTTCTCCTGTGGCTCTTCCTCTCGGACGTTGACACCAAGTGTTTAAAACTCCTTTTGGCACTAGGAACGGCCCACTTGTCTGCTTCCTTGTTTCTTCACTGGCAACCTGGCACATGAATCATGACTTCCCCGCTTCCTTCTTGTCTCCCCACTGGCAACCTGTCCCCTCTCCCTTCTTGACTCTCGACTGGCATGTGGGTAGGAGCCTCTGATTTCCTCTCAGTAAAGGCATGATCGCCGGGTGATCATAAAAGCACGCATTGGGTGGCTCGGTGAACCTTCGTCTGAAAAAACACAGAGTTGTTTGAGCCGAAATGCACCAAGGCATGTCTTAAAACCCAGACAGGTATGTGTTTGAACAGGCAGAGTTTGACCGTGGAAACTCAACATCATGTGTCTGAGAGGGGGTGCTTGTGTTGCGTGAAATACACCGATGAATTTCTGCAACGCACAGCGGCATGCTTTTGAAAGCGCAGACTTATGCCAGTGGAAAGGCCAGCACGCTTCTGAAAGCAAGGGCGCGCGTGCTCAAAATGTATATATAGGTGCATTGCTGGCAGCGTGCGACAAGATGCTTTGGAACATGCAGGGCTGCGCTTTTGGAACCGCCATGTCATGTTTGTCAGAACGCACGCTTGTACTCTCGAACGGTCCAGTTACCCTTCCTGCAACAATCATCGAAGTGGACAATGGCCCTGGAAAGGCCATTTTCCTCTACAGTACCAACGGGGGTGGTGAAGGGAGGATATATGCGGAATGGTATGCTTTTGCCCTTGCGACTTTGGAAGTGCAACGTCATGTTTCGGAAAAATTATGGTTCCTTTGGACCGATCGAACTGCACAGATGTATTTTGGGAAGTGCAAGATGTGATTTCTGGGAGACATGTAAACACGAACCTCTTGTTTTTGAAAGCACGGTTGCATTTGCAGAAATCTACAGATGTATATATATAATTCAAAACAGATCCATCAATATTTTCTTATGTGCAAACGTAGGGTTTTGCGGTTTTGCTTATGTTTGTGTTTGCCATGGCTGTTGAAAGCACACCAACTGAACACTTGTTGTTTGGGGTCGATGATGGTGTAGTCGCAGAATCTTAAATGTATTGAGGGACAAGCAGGGCATGAGACGGGCTGGGAATCACTGGAGCAGTCTGGAGTCAGGTCACGATCGCTTTGTCAAAAGCCACCAGCCAACGCCCTGACTCTCTCGTTTTCAGCCCCTGCGGGTCTTTAATCTCAATGCTTCCTCAATGAGGTGGCGCGAGCACCAGACGCCGGAAATCCTGTCAATGCAGAAAAAACGCTATTGTAGTCAACCCACCAGGCCCATGCTCCACATTTGAGAATCGTTTGCTTTGTCGATGATCGCTCCCGGACGTCAAGCATAGAGAGACGCCGCAGCCGGTGGTTTTGCTTGATGTCAAAAAGCTGTTTAAGTGGTGTCAGCCTATGAATTGGGTAGACCCAGAGTCAGCCCAGCAGGATAGGTAGACCTACTTGATGCTCTGGGACGTTTCCTATCGCATGTTATGCAATGTTTTTCACAATGTGATGTGAAGTCAATCTCCGAGAAAACCCTCCGGTTCGTCAACCAGTGTGAGCATCCAGTGGCACCGAGATGCTGAGTGCCAGGCTTTCTGCATCACTAGAACTTCTCGGCAAAATGCGGCTGACCTTTTGCAAGCAGTTAAAGAATGAATGTTGGATCCCCTGATACAATTCAGACGATGACTGAGTGTCACATGCCACAAAGCGTCACAAAACAGGCATTTCATCGCATGCGTTTCACTGAAACCGAGCTGCCTCGTTCTGGTTTGGAAAGCCTGGCATGTATCAATGCAGTCTGGACAAGGCCGCGAAGAGCGGCATTGCCCAGACAGATCCGAGAAGGATCGAGAGTGAAGAGGGTGTTTCGTGATCATGCGTACTTTTTGCAGGCCCTAATGCCCTTCAAGGATTCAGAAGGATCTTTGGATGGACCCATGGCTTCAAGTCTCTATCACTCCTCAGATACGTGAGGGATTGGAGCATACTGCGAGAGCACACGGTGAGCGGATGCTGATAGCTGCCACCGCAAGATGCACAAAAAACCAGCAGGGTGGTCAAAGGAAAAGCGCCTGTAGCGCCTGTGTCAAAGCCATACCACCAAACAGCTATATACTAGGCATTCTTTGAGCATTTTTTCAATGCTCGGGGTTCACACTCAGCTCACTTAGAGAACCACTGCCATGACTTTTGGCCTTCGATGACCGAATGGTCGAAAGGAATCCTGCTGTGTTGATCTTTATAGGACAGGCACAGAAGATCACGAAAGCACAGAAGTGAATCACTTGCATTGGTGGATGCAAGTGTTGTGACAGGACGCGATACGAGCCATGACTACCTTTGCCAAGAGTTCTCGGCAAACCTGTGGAGTCACTCATCAAATCGTATAGAAGATAGTGAAACAAGCATTGGGGCAAAAGGATCCGTAGGACAAAGACCACTGTTGTTCATTGTTGCATATTTTTGCAATTTTTTTCTTTTCCACTTGGTGTCACCGTTCGAGACATTCCATGTACTCATACTTTCCAGCAATTCTATTTACAGACTTACAATATGTGATTTATTCAGGCATAATACTTACAATAGTTACAATCTTTACAATGTCGTGTAGAGAACGTCTTGGAATCTTTGGTCAGAAAGAGCGGCATCGGTTCGCGTCAGAGCCCAAGTCTGCAGACATTCTTGAGCTCTAGTGTCTCACAAACGGAGTGAGCTAGCTGCCAAAATTTGGCTTGAACACTGACAACTCTTCAAAAGAAAATATGCACTGCTTGTTGTCTCCCGACACCTACATCAGATTCTTTCGTGGACATCTCTTCACCAGACCAGCTGTAGATGAGTGTGGATGGCATGCAAAGGGTACATAGCGGTTAAGCAAACCAGGTCATGTCGAATGCTGCATAGACGTTTTGTGTGTCATTCTGGGGGTGGAAGCTCCTCGCTTCATTGATTAATGGCACAGTCTCTTTTTTTGTGTCTGCCAGTCAACACCTTCCACACTGACCCACAATGGAGATTGACTGGTCGCATGCCGGAACTCGTTGGAAGGAATGTAAAAAGTTTAATGCTTTTGCATTGTGCCGGATACTGAGGGCTGATGAACTTGCTTGCATCTCTGTTGTTTTGAGGCTTTGATGATCATATCGATCTCTTGCTTTCTCATTGACTTTGCAGTTTGCCAAGAGGGTTGATGCTAGCAACGGTGATGCCAGCAAAGGAACCAATCGCACTCCGAGCACGAACCAAATACAAAATGGTCCAAAGCCCCAACAATAGACATCTCGGACACCATAGTCCTATCATTTTTCGCCGCCATGAGCTCGTCCTGGAAACAGAACTTCAAGGCACCGTTCTTCCTGGATTCAGCAGATTTGCGAAAGCAACCGCACTATAATGGAATATAATGGATATTTAGGCTTTACTCATTCTGATCGATCTCCCTACCAGAAGTCTATATAGAAAGAGGAGTGAGGCGTGATCAGGTTTCAGGCTTCACTGCCTCCAGTCTCCAGCTCCATGTCGTTTGTTGAAGTGAGTGACATCTTCGAAGTTCGAAGTGTGAAAGTGTGAGTTAAACACCCCTTTTTGCAATGCAATACTGTAGATTGCTCGAAATTGTTGAAATTGTATGTAACACCATCACTATGCAGGCCTTTGGCCCCATCAATCCTGCCACTTGATGTCGCTCACTCTTACTGCACCGGAACCAGCAAATTTTGGTGCAGGCGCATCGAGTGGCTGCCAATGCGGGCTACCTCGGGGAAAACTTCATTTACCACAGAGAGATGGAGGCCAATGGGTGCCAATCCTTTAAAGAATCGACCCTCCAAGCTTCCAGACATAGCATGCAGTCTACAGCTGGGAGTTTCAATTTTGTGAGGAGTAAGCGAGGTGTGAGGTGTAGCCATGATGCTGCAATTTGCCTTGTGACAATGATCTAAGCCCTAGGCTTCAGGTATAAAGGGCTGGCCATTGTAGCAATCAACTCGATTAATTGCAATCACCAGTTTACTTAGAAGTTGAGGAAAGCTGAGAAGGTTCGTGCAATCAATTCGAATCGGCCCAGTCCTTCCCACCACCTATGCGGACTACGCTGAGAGTGTCCAAACGGGCGCCTTCAAGCGCGTCATGCCCTGAAGGGATTTGCGCGACGGAACTTGACAGGCTTCTTGTTCCTAGTAGCGATGCCCTTTGTTACTAGTAGCTTCTTGCTCCCAGTAGTAATGCCAGGAGCTACTAGTAGCGTACTTGCTCCTAGTAGCGATCCCCTTGTTACTAGTAGCTCCTAGTAGTAATGCCAGGAGCTACTAGTAGCGTCCTTGCTCCTAGTAGCGATGCCCTTGTTACTAGTAGCATAGGTCTTCCCTGGGACTATTTGGGACTTTGCGCCAGGCCTGGGTGTATTGAAAGGGACATCCCAAGGTCTTTCCAGACTGAAGGAATCCAGAAAGAGACACATGCATGAGGATCAGGAGGCTTAGCAAGATGGTGTATTGGACTGTATAAGGCTAAGGGCTAATTCCGCACAGAGAGCACTGGACGCAGGGTTCACGTGTATGTGAACGTGGTGGTAGTCGTGTCGTGAAGCACACATTTGTGTGGCTTGTTTATGAGCCCCAAAAGCTTGATTTCCATGCAAGCACCTTTTTGTCTTCCTACTACTAGTAAGCTGAGCTGCTTAGCTTTGCTATTTAGCTTCTTCTTGGTTACTGACAGTAGCTTCCAGTAGCTTCAACCTACTGGTCTTCGCGGCCTGCACCTTCAATACCCAGAATTCTCCCTTGCAAAGACAATTGCCGTCCGTCTTTCAAAACGACTCTGCGTCTGCAAAGGTCCAAAGCTTCCAAAGTTTTCTCAGCTGCTTACCACCAGTCGACCTGTCATGTGCGAGATGAGTGAGTTAAGTTGATGCACAAGTGCATAGTCGCATAGTGCATGACTGCAAAGCCAAGCTATTTGTGTGATGCCATCTTGTAGGAATCAATTCATTATTTCCTCCTTCTGCATGATTCGCATGTCGGATACTGTGCCAGGGTGGTGCCAAAGAACAATAAGTTGGGTCTTGCCATAGGCCTCACAGTGCCATTGTTGGGCACTATGGTGGGGAGGCCAAGCCGCAGGTGGCTGCAAAGCAGGTGCATAAGTCTAAGGGTAATTTTGTGCATGTCTAGCAGTCTATCGGCATCATGTTGGCCTATTTGACGCAAGTTGTAGCTTGGGGTTGTTTCCTTGGTGGTGGTAGTCAGCCAAGAGGCGCACCTGTTGTTTTTTGTGGCTTCAGACTTCAGACTATTGCTGCCGAGGTGTTTCTGTCGTTCGTCAATATGGGAAACAGCGCTATGGAAACATCTGCGTTGGCAGCACAGAGTCCAACACTTCCTTTGGTTCTTTTTGAAAGCTCTTCTTTTTTTTGATTGCTCTTGCGAAAGCCTTTCTTGTTTGATTTCCTGCAGGGCGCTTGAGGCAGGTACTAGCTACAGATAAATACAGCATGACAGATGAAAGGAACATTCGCCTTGACTTGTGAGTTGCGCTTCGACATTGGCATGGCCAAGGCGGTATGAACTTGAGCTTGAAAGAAAACGAGCCGGCCACACAGCACGTTTTATCTAAACAAATAGTTGTGCTTTGCTTTTGATATTTTTGACATGTTGGATCCCGGTGCAGGTTTGCACTGTCTCAGGCCCAGGAGCAAGTGGCCAAAGCCATGGACGTATGAGCCGCCTACCCACAAGACAACTAGTGCCTACTCCGCGACCGTCACGCGAGATGCAAAAGCTTGGATGTTGCAGAGGTGCTTTTCTGATTTTTCTGTTCAAAGTTGCACAATCTGAATGCACAATTGGGGTCTTCCCCAAGGGGAGCACTGAAGGGTAGTTTTCTGAAGGGATTGAAACAGCGGGATGCCCTATGCGTTTGCGCTTTTTGTTCTGGCTCAAAGGGCATCACGCCAACTCCCAAAAGAAAGATCGGCTCTTGAACCCATCGAGCCATGTTTGATTTCTCCATAAGAAGAGGTGAGGATTTGGCGCTTTTTGGGCACGGGTGGTGTAGTGATTTTTGAGGATGGAGACCTTGTATGAGCTAGTAATATCTTGTAATGCTGATAAGATTATTCGGGGTGAGCTTTAGTCTTCCAGGACTCTTGACTTTAACAAATTCAAGTGTCCACAGCAGATATTGTGCCCAGGGTACTGGGGAACGGGACCTTGACTCCAGACAAAATTTCAAGTGCTGAAGGGTACGCACATTAGCCGACTCTTGGCAACCTTGTCAGCCTGCGCAATTTTGCTTCAACGAAGAGTTTGAATTGACAGAAGAGTCGCTGCAACTGCAATCTATTCTTTTTGTCGTGTTTCAGCAGCATGTACTGATGGTCTGCACATGGAAGGTGCTTCGCGCCAGTCCGGAACGGCAGATCCTGGGCAGATCCTGCTGCAACGGCTCTCAGATCCATTTGAGCAGCGTTCTACATTCCTGTTCTTTTGTTTGGGCTACATCGGCCGTGAGTGCACCGCAAGACAAAGCCATGCACACATGTGTCGGAACACAAGCTTTGCGCAAGACCCACTGTAAGAAGGGAATTGTACAGTAGTATATAATTAGAATTAATTAGAGAACAGATGAGAAACCCTTCGCCCGCGCCTCAGGAGCTCTCATTTCGTTCCTTTTCCCCATTCGCCCTTGTTCAATGTCCCAATTGCCACTCATTCGACTCTCTGCAACCTTCATACTGTGATCAACTGAGCAGCATAATGAGCTTTGGTCAAGCCTACTCTCTGCTACAACTGGGCTTCTTGACATTCCCCTGCAAACTTTCGAGCAGAAGTTGACCCGACATACTTCCGAGCAGCAGCTGACTTGCTAGTCTCATGCAGAGCAGGACAAGTGGAGACGAGGGTGCTTGCAACACTCTCCACTTATCTACAAAGGTCTTTGCCTGCGCTCACCAGGTGAAATTGGCCCTCTGGCTGGCAGTGATTTTGAACTTGAACACCGAACACCCCTCACTTGTATACCACGCACGAGCGGAGGAGTCAGATTCACCGTACCACTGTGCATGGCCTGTAGCAGACTCTAGCCATGCAGCACCCAAAGAGGGAGGCGGCCAAGATTAATCAAGTTTATGGCCACCTGCGTGTGGATCAAACGCTGCAACAGAAAGAGACCACGGGACTCTTTTCGGGGAGAGCTTGGCCGGCTCAAAAGAAAAACTCAAAACCATTCAAAACCTACTCCCTGCCAAAAAGACGGCAAAACACCCGAGTATACAGGCCGCCAAGGTCCGATGAAGCAAATCTCCCCACCGATGCGGAAGATGTCACCAATAGCCAACTGGATCCGCGTACAACAACCAGTAGCTAACCTAACCCCCATCCACAGTTCCAGGCAGCTCACCGACATCAAATGCGTTGCACCATCGGACAGCTTGAAAATCCATTCAAGCAGAGCACTAGGCAATGCTGGTCGGAGCTGACGACGACCACTCACTTGTATAGACGTTATTTGTGAAAGGCGTACTTTGCACAGGCCAGGGTTTACCATGGTTCACTGTAATTTGAACAAGTCTTACCCAAAGTGAGCTACGCCGCTTTAGATCTTAGTCTTTGCAAGCACCCAAAGGCCACTCAACTCAACAGGATGACTTGTTTGAAGTTCAGTATCATGGGTTATGCAAGTATTTTATAGATTCACCGGGTCACATAAATGTATATATATATATATTCAAGGGGGGTGTACCCCCCTCTCAATGTACATTTCCCTGTCTCCAGATTTCATTCCGGGAAGTGATTTTATACATCATTTTTACTTGGAAGTTGTATATAAGTATCATGACATGATTATGAATGCCCCCTGCCCCCCCGTTTCATACATTTCCTCTGAAAAAAGTATGCTTCCTCCGGGCGGTTTCCTTCCCTTGCTTTCATACACAATCAAAAAAATATCAGCTTCCAGAATTTCCATGATTTCCTAAGAATTGTTCGACCCCATGGCTTCATACAATTTGCACTAGGGCTGCTGGAGTTTCCTGGATGGGCCGTGGCATTGCAGGCCCCCCAAAGAATGAAAACAACCAGGGCATGCGATCGCCAGCGTTCTGCCCAAAAGCTTGGGCAATAACATGATTACAGAATATATATATATATGTATATATATGATGTCTCCCGCCCCCTTTCATACATTTCCCTTGAACAAAGTATCCTTCCTGAAGACGTTTCCTACCCCCTTGCCAAACACAAAAGAAGCAAATAAATCTCAGAATCCAAAATCCCTCCACGAACCCCACCCCACAATCTTTGTCATTTTTGGTCGTGACTTGCAATACTGCAGCGTTGTACCCCATGGTGTGCGTGCATAGGCCAGTCTCTCCCCCCTTTGTTTCATACATTTTGTATCCCCTGCCGAATATCCTCTATAGAATCTGGGAGCTTGAGCTCAAAACGACCCTCAATTTTTTTAGACAAGTCTCTTACAGAATCAAATATCAACCTATCGGAAAAACTACCACACTCTAAACATGGGGTCCAAAAAAGTCAGTTTGTTCTCTCGACATTTGATTCTATAGAGAGGGCACGTCATGTCACCAGAATTTATAGAGGTCCTAACATTTGATCCTATAGAAAGCATCTGGAGTAGTAGAAGGTTGAGAATTGATTTTAGAGTGGATGGTGTGTTGTAAGGTCAGGTAGGTTGATTTTCAACCTTCATATGTCATTTTCAACCTTCATATATTCTTCACATGTTTTTCTAAAACCAATTACCAATTTCACTACACTTCTCTGTAAAATCAAAACCAACCTCTTGGGCCACTTCTGTCCAAGTTTTTTGTAATCAATTTCAACCTTCATAGGTCCCCGCACTTCTCTGTAGAATCAGCACCAACCTTGGCTACGCATCATTGATTTCGCATTTTTTGCTTTCAATCTTTCATGATGATGAACGCCCATACCCTGGGGCACTTGATTCTATAGAGAATATGTTTCCAGCACTGCAGGAGGTTGATATTTGATTCTATAGTGGGGCAAACTGCCCTCGGAGCTTGGTTTCTCGCTTTATCGCTCTCAGGTACACAGGTAATTCCACAAGGGACCATTTTGTTAAGTGCTTGTTGACCCTGTCCCCCTGTTCATACAATAGCCGCAAATGCCTAAAGAATGTAGGTGTGCATAGGTGAGTGAGCCTCCCATATGCATACATTCAGGCTAGATCCTCCCCTGCCTTTCATACATATCCCAAAGCCAACGTTTCCATAAACAACAGGAGAACACGAATAGTGTATTACATAGTTCAATATGGATACATTCTTGGTCTCTATGTTCAACCCCTGTCGTTCGAAAATGCAATTTCAACGCCTGTCCCCCTCACGTGCATACATTAGACTCTTAGAGGGCATGTATGAACTGACCCCTGCTCCCTTGGTGCTTGTAGAGTTCGACGCGGTGATCCCTATAGTATCCGACCTCACGGTCAACAAAAGTGAAGGTTGGTGACACTTTCTGATTCGAACGCTCATCATTACGAAAGCCAGTCAATAGGCTATAGGCTTAAGTTACTTTCTGCGAGCGGAGTGCGTTTAGGGCCCGGGGCAGACGCGCCTCCGTGTGGTACAATCATGACAGCCTGCCGGTGTTTTCTTCTTGGCGGAGGCTACCTTTGGTGAGTTGGCGACGCAAAAGATGCAAGGTAAATTTTGTCACCTGCATCATCAACAAAGGCTGGTAGACCAAAGGGCAGGACGCAAGACTTCCGAGGCCATAAACAGATCATCTATACCCAAAGTGGCGCGTCGCAAGGAATCCTGGTAGATCACAGGGAAAGACACACCTGCGCCTCTCCGGAGCTGCAGCATCGTGCATGGACACGACGGCAGGCAAGGACAAGAACCGCGTACATATTACATGGGCATGTTTTCCTTCGTTACAGTTCGGAGGTGCCTATCCGATCGGGCGTTCGCAGCCTTTGAAGGTGGCCACTGGCGTGTCCACGCTGGAATGGAGAAGGGCTTTGTTCTCAGAGTTGCAGTCTGATACTGCGCGCCCTATTTCGCCTCCAGCCCCCCGAGGTTTAGTTGGTAGAATGGGTCACACGTGGAGATGGGGCTGTGCTAGCCAAGTGCTTTTCAGCACATGTGCATGCACGGCGCGTCAGAAGCAGAACGCCAGCGTTTACTAAACAGTGCGCTTTGTAAACAGTGGTTTCTTCTCTCCTAGTGGCTCGTGCGACCACCTTTGAAGGACATAGCCGTCCCGACCTAGTCTTCCAAAATCAAGGACAGTTTGCCACAGCCTGGATTTTATTACCAACGCGGGGCGGTGAAATAGAAGGTCATCCCGACCCACCATGATTTTTAGCGGACGCCGGAGAGAGACTCTCACGGGTCTCCTTGCGGCATCCGTGAACACCTTTCTCAGCAGGCGGGCTGGTCAGATTTCCACCGCTGTCCGTGCAGTCGCCTCCTCCTGGTCTTTTCTGGTGTTCGTTTCCCCTTCTAAGGTTTTGCACGTTCCTTCTTGCCAGGTTTTCAGCAGGAGGGTTTGTTGGGACATGGGTTTGTTGCCACGTGTTGCCACGCCACCAGACACTTGAGGCATTGCTTCCTTGCCTCCGTCTTCGCTGCCGCATGTCTAGGCATTCGCAGTTGTGTTTATGGCTCGTTTCTTTCAGACTGCAATGCCGCAACATGCTTGACACGTGACATGGCTCCACCCATAGGCGTTCTCCATTGCCTGGGCTTTTTGGTTCGCTCTAGCAGTTGCTGCCCAGCCGGAACCCCAGTGATTGTCCATTGGTTGCATCTAGTCGCCCAGTCGAATCATGAATTATGTAGAATCTACGCAGACGGTTGCAAACATTTTGGTTCCGTTCTTATCTGCAGAGGGTTTTGTCCTATTTTTCGAGCATTGCCCATTTCTGAGACCATAAACCAAGCCGCTCCAAGGTTGGGCAGGGCTACAGCCTCTGTGAAATGTGGCAGGAGAAGTTTTCATCGTCGGATCGTGAGAAGGCAGATGGAAGCGGAAAACAAAGCAGACAGTAGCGAGTCGGCAAGTGCAGCAAATTTTTTTTAGCAGTCAAGCCTTTCTCGGTCTGCGTGTGGTAGAATGCAGAATGGCACATTCCTGGCACATGGTTGTCGACCGGAAGGTCGACATAAGGCCTATGCCACTGAGAGCTCTGAGAGCCTCTTCAAGTTGTCCGCGAAAGTTTTTTCTCGAGCTCGCGAGTTATAATGTTTTTGGCGAAAGATCTGCAAAAGAGTCTATTATACTATATACTTTATTGCATACATGAAGAGGCGATACCATCATCAGTGATTTGCAACGGTGCTGTGTGAGCTGCTGCTGCTACTACTACTACGACGACGACTACTACTACTACTCCGACTCCTACTCCTACTGCTACTGCTCCTGCTGCTGCTGCTGCTGCTACTGCCACTGCCACTGCCACTGCCGCTACAACAACTAACTACTACTACTACTACTACCACCACGACGACGACTACTACTACTACTTCTTCTACTACTACTACTACCAGATCTACTTCTACTACTACTGCTACTACTACTACTACTACTACTACTACGACTGCAACTACGACTACGACTACGACTACGACCACTACTACGACCACGACCACGACCACGACCACGACCACTACCACTACCACTACTACTACTACTACAACAACTACTACTACTACTACAACTACAACTATTACTACGACTACGACTACAACTACGACGACGACCACTACTACAACTACGACTGCCACTACCACTACCACTGCCTTCTACTCCTCCTGCCTGCTGCTGCTGCTGCCACTGGTTGTTACGCTTTGCGCCTAGAAACCCACCAATGACGCGACATTTTTCGGCGAAAGATTCGCGAAAGCATAGGCCAATGTGAAGGCTTGTTTTGTGAACCCCTGCCCAAGCCAAGCAGCGACAGACCTAGCAAGACATGAGCGCAACAACAGTTGATAGCTCTTCCAGCTCCTCCTCCACCAGTTCTGCTGATTCATCCAATGGTGGCGATTGAGAGTTCTCGCCAATCTGCCTTGTAACACCTCAACCTCGCCTGCACTTCCAAAATGGTGCTTGATGGAAGTGCTTAGGCTGCTATGTAGAACCGCTAAGCCTCTAAGCCACGAAGATTTCTGGAGGGTGTACCCCCCGTGAAAGTTAAACATGGACTTCGCGAAAGACTCGCGAAAATTCGTTTTTTCGCGAAGAATGGCTTTCCAACAAGAAGGAATTTTGACCAACCACCACATACCTTATAGTGATAGCAGTATCTTGCGGCACGCAGCTTCTTCACCTTCACGCACACTGGTATAGTACAGGTTGCAATTATATAGTAAGGTTTCCTTCAGTGTTTGCATTGATTGGATGAACTCAATATGCACACGCTGCCCGCCCCCTTGCCAAAACGATTCCACACTCAATGAGGACTCTTAATCATAATCATTGTTCATCATTGTTCCATGATTTCACCGGAAACAATTTGTTCCGATTAGAGAAGGGCAACCTTTTTGCAGCGGTCAGCCGGGGCCTTCTTTCAGTTTACCAGTAATATCCAGTACTTGAGGTACGTTTTGTTTTCAAGTTGGCTTTTGTCTGAACACCACAAGAATAAGGTGAGGGCCCGTTTGAATAGGCCTCCTGACCCTTATCATCGAACACTCTATATATATATAATCGTAAGTTTACAATGGTTTATATGAACCGAACACTTTGAAACACTAAGCCACGCAATCAGTCGCAGGGCCTGAAGAAACCATCTTCTTTCGCAAATTTTTCAATGTTCCTCCAGGACTTCCGGTCGATGCTGAGCTTTTTCCTGGGTGCTCTCCTTTGCTGCCTACTGACTCAAAATGACAAGAACACTGAAGAGCGGCCTATGTGGAGTGGCTGGGTTGGTATCCAGCTCTGAGAGGGAAACCACCTCCAGTCAGCAGGTGGCCGGTAAGAGAAGGGGAGGGGAGGAATGCCTAGTCTTGGTGCAGTACTTGAACGAACAGTCAAACTTCTAGTAGAGTTCGTCAGTTGTGAGATTTAAATTCAATTCAGAAACCTTTATGTTCGACGAACAGGCGACTCTAAGGCTGCAGTTAGTTTACCAGTTCCAATTTTTTGCATGACGTTGAAGCTTTGCCACGGTAAGCTGGCTTGAAACTATGACAATTTTGATACACCCTCGCCACTTAGTCCTGAAACACATGTGAGGACCTGATAACATAGTAGAAGTTTAGGGTTTTTGTTGGAGATGGACCATTTTTATCAATAATAGCAGGCCAAAATTGCGGTACATCTTCAACCACCACATATCTTTGTCCCACGGGTGGAAACAGTGTGTGATAAGTCTAATAATTGATGCTGTAAATAGTTTGCCCTGGGAGCGGCTGTATGTCCAGGCCACAACACTAGCCACCTGCTGGCGACTGTAAAAAGCATCAACAAGACTCTTGTAAACTACGCACACTCCAAAATTGGAGGGCTGCACGAGCAGGTCTGTGGGTGCTTCACTGCCCTAAGAGTGCTCATGTTAAGCTGCAATGGCAGGCAGTTCACGAGATTTTGTTGATGAAGTTTTGTTTCGCCGTGTACAGTTATTGCTGCTATTCGGTTTTGCACCTGAATGTTGAATCGTGATTTCAGTGTCAAGGGTGGAGAGCGGAGGACCTGCTGGTGCAAGTGAGTAGTTGGCTGATTGGAAGACGGGATAGACACCTACCTACGTAGACAGCTGCGCAGCAGCTACAGATGACAAAAGACGGTCGATGGAGTGGCACAGGGCATCTTGCAGTCAGACAGCATTTGGAAACATGTTGCATGGCCAGAACGCCATAGAACGCTGTTGTAGGTCTAGGACACGTCTAGAACTTCTCTTTTTTTGGCTCCAAGGACTGCGAGTGGCGAGTGCGAAGCCCATCTCCAAAAGGAGATTACAGGTCAAAAGCTACCAGCTAGCGGCTCTTGAACTGGATCTTCATGGTTTGAGCTTGTTCTTTTAAGCACACATACGATATTTCAAAGGTCAAAGCCTATCTCCAGCAGAATCAGAAATCAGACGAGCTCGCTGTTTTGATGCTTTTTGGTGACAATACTCCAGCGATATGAAGAGAAATGCAGCCTAGAGTCTTAGAGTGGCAGAAGCTAGAGCGAGTCTTGAAAGCTTCAACCTCTTCAAGCCCATAGCCTATAGCCCTGTGACGGTAATCTATCTGAATTTGTTGCTTATCGTGAAGACATGGTAAACATATGTAGAGATACTTCCTTGCACAGTGCATTCTAGCTTTCCAGCGTAATGCCGATCACATGGGACCGTGGGATGCTGAAGAGATCACCTTGGCACAAAGTGGCCAGCCACACGTGCCTTGGCAAAGCATATGTGCAAATTATGCAGGGCTGTTGAACTCAAATCGAATCCTGTTTGACCCAGAAAGTACTGCAGTTTTACATTGCGGGTGCCTGCTATATTATTATATATTATTACTAGTATGGTGAATAAACTGAGGGTATCCCACAACAACCAAAGATCACTGACGAATGACGAATCGACAACCTTTCATCCAAAGCTACCGACGTGCCCGAAGGAAACGAGAATCAAAGGTCAAGCCTGAAGAGGTAACTTTCAACATATGATACGAGTAGCTATTTATGTATGTAGACACTATAATGACTCTGATCCAACTGGGTCCTACGAGCCCTTCTCTAGATGACACTAGTCCACGGGACAACGCAACTCAAGTTCGCAACTGTCATTCCCAAGGAAACGGGTGTCAACCGCATCGCCGTGGAGAAACAACGAAAACGTTTGGCAGGGAACCAAGACTGTGCGAGATGAGGTGAACAGCGGAAGGCAATGATAGGTTGAACTGGAAAGTCGTCTCAACATTTTATTTTATTGTTCTTGGTTAGTTTCATGATCGTATTCACAAACACAGACTCTTCAAAAGTTGACTTCGCGTTTCCCATCAGTTCTGCAGTTAGGTACTCACTGGCGGGAGAGATGGGTCAGTCGCCATTTCGGAGCTTTCCACCTTGCAAGTGACCTCCAAAGCACTCAAGGCCGAGATTTGTGGAAGGATATCTTTCACATGGCTGAATGGCTGGTGGCTCTCTGATGCTGTTGGCTGTTGCTTCGAACGGTTTCAGCTTATTCGCGCGCTAGGACGATCCGGAGTTGGCAAGTTCTGGCCAAACAGCTGCGACCTCAGATCGGGTCAAAGAAACTGTCATGATCACCTTGCTGAGGTGGGCCACAAAGACTCAGTGGAGGGCTTGGCATGGTTGCCACAGGCCTTCCAGTGAATGTCTAAAGACAGTGATCTACAGTGTGAGATGTTGTGGAAACAGAAGTCCACAGGAACCTCGAGTGAACCACTTGGGCCCTGTAGGACAGTCGGCTCTTCACCTCTGGCGCCATGGATGGTTTCCTCAAAATTTGGGACGCAGTCCGGGGCTGAAGAGGCTGGCATGCCAGATTGCCGCTTCATCCTCCAGCAATAGTTCTTTGGTTTGTATCTGAAAGAGCAGTCACACAAAATGTCGGACCACAGAGCAACACGAGCAACGAAGACAGCTTTAGAGGGTGTGTGTTTGCTGTTCATACTACAGAGTTGTACGAGGGAGGCTTTTTTCTTTTCGCAAACACAATTTCGATATCTCCTCTCGAGCTCTTGACCGAAACAATCGACCCTTCTGAGGCTGAAGGGGTGTCAGTGATGAGCTTGGACCTACACAGCTCAGTGCGAAATCTGGCCATCAACAATCAAGCGAAGGCGGCGGCTGAGAGTTAGTGGGCCTGGCAAGCCAGCAGGGAAAGCTCTAGTTGCCTGTTGTGTGGTGTGGTGATTGATAGTAGGGGTGTGGAGAGAGAAACTTAACATGTACAAAGAGTTGAAACGGTATGAAACGGTTTCATTTTGCAACTTAAACGTTTTGAATCTCACAATGTGCATGCCTCAAACAAGCGTTGAACAGCTGACACTAGCAAAGTTCCTTAGCTGCAGAAGATTGCATTCGGGTGTTGTGCCACAAGCACATTTGAAGTACTGTCAAGAAAGCACTGATACCTGAGATGCAAGATATTGTTAGCAGAGTCATGGAAAAGGCGACGGGACTCAGAAGATACTCCGAAGCCTTTGAACAAATCTATGATAATCCATGTAAATCGCTTGGGAGCTCACCAATTCCCAGATGTTCTTCCCTGCGACCTGCGGAGCTTCATGAGTTGGCAGGTAGCTGTGGCTTTGGAAGACGCCACTCTTCGCTTGGTGGATTTGCGCTTGGGCCGACCTGTGAACACCATGCAAGGCCATACCAAACCACCCTTGTGGGCTTCCCAGGAGCCAAGGAGCAAAACGACTATGGTTTTGTCGTGGCTTGTCGGTTTGTCAGAATGGCAGAAGTGCTGGATAGCATATATTATGATATGTGAAGAATTTGTAACATAGCTCACATGTGTGATTGTACAGTACTACTGTCACTTTCTCACCAATGCGCAGCCCTTTGAGTATCGAGAAAAAGTTCGCGCGGTAGCGGAGCAAGGATAAGGGAACCCTGCTTTGAGCTCCAGAGAAAGGCCCCTAGGTCACTGGAATCCCGGGAGCGTTTCGAACGATTTGGTGCCTTTGGAACCCAAACTGCTGAACTGGTGACAAACTGTTGTGAGCTGCACTCTGTACCCCGTACATTGTGTCAGAGGGACAATATTGTTCGGGAACGATGGAAGAGATCAGAGAAATCCTTGAAGTCGTAGCAAAAAGCACGCAAGCAACAGCATCAGCAGCAGAGGCAGTAAAGAGGGCAGTTGAAGATAAGAAAGCAGCAACAACTGATTGGTCAAAGCTGGTCACAAAGCCCAACTTATTCGATGACAAATCAGAAGAAGAAGTGATAAAAGCGTTCAGAAAGTGGTCACGGGTACTTGGGAATATCTGAGCTCAGTGGGTGAGGCTTACACGAAGGATCTGAAGGAGATTGATGACAAACCGAATGAGAGCTTTGATATGGACTTGGCAACTACAGAGGAGAAAGCAAGGTGTATCAAGCTCTATGGATTGTTAGCTTCGTTGGTGAGGGGCAGTTTGAACAAAGCTTTGAAACCTACGTAAAAGGCTAGAGGACTAGCACTTTTGGGAGCTGCCACTACGTGGCCAGCATTTACGATGAACAGGCACTCGGGGGCTCAAGTATCCAGGCCCCAAAGAAGTAGACTGCCATGGAGGAAGCAGAGACTGAGGACTCGAAGAAGCGCCATAAAGAAGACTCCACACCAGCATCAATGTCCAGACAACCGAACAACCCAAGAGGGGTTGATAAAGAAGAGAGAGAAAAAAGAAGAAGACAAACACACCCAGAGAGAACTGTTCCCAGCTTCAGCATCCTCAGCATACAAGACCTTCTACACCAAAGAGCGCACAAAAGGGAAGGATCCCAGATGGAAACAGCAACTGGCATCAGCAGAAGAAAGAACCATGCAAGCCTCCACCCCTCACACAGCAAAGAAACATCCAACAAAAACAGAAGAAGCAGAGAAACTTAGCAAGCAGTTTGAAGAGCAAATGCAAGAAGCAAAGCAAATGATGACGACGATGCATGACTCTATGGCCAGGACGGGCCAGCAACCTTTTGTTCAAGAGCTCCAACAACAAGTCTTGAACCTCCAGCAGAGTGTACAAAAGCTAGAGCAGCACTCGGCCGACTTGCGGGCAGACATCAAGGATGTGGACATCCTAACGCAGCATGTTCACCAGACCCTTTATGCACAGCGACAAAGAGAAGCAGCAAAGCAGACTATTGCAAAAGGATGGCCGCGTCACTTCTCAGACGACGAAAGGAACAAGGTGGTACAATGGTACGTGGAGAAGGCGGGTGTGGCGGACCAGTACTACACCAGCAACGGCAGATACATGTATGGCAGATACAAGAGATCCCCAATTACCATCATGCGTTGGAAAGACGAATGGGCAAAACACACCTTTGAAACATACATCTACAAGCGTTACAACAAACACTACCCAGTCACCATCTGGGACAAAGACGACAACACAGTGTACTACGGATCTCAGCCCCACAGAATTAGCTTCTTGCCTCAAACAAGTGACATGGACAGAGAAATCAATTTGACCATACAGGCAGCGCTACACATTGTCACAAAATATGAGCAAAGCGACCTGGCCAATTCCTGGAACAAAGTGGCAGTGAAGTGGCAAGACAAGCTAGCGGCGCGTACGTCGGACAACGCAGACATATTTAAGCTCGTCAGAGACAAGGACGACAGCAAGTACATGTACCTCAACATTCACCAGGACTATTTCAACGTGATCAATGATAACTGGTCGGCAGGATGGAGAGAAGCAAACAGCAAAACCAGATGCCCAGAATACAACCAATACACGTACCTCCTGAAGTTCGCAACGTTGAGGAGCAACGAAGAGTACTACACGATCAGGGACGCAAGATGGGGTGAGAAAATGAGGCAGACGCAGAGAGGCAAGATAGTTGACTACGTGCTCCACAAGTGAGCGCGGATCCGAATGTGAAGGAACTAGGCAGGTTCTGAAGGGAATAGGATTGAAGGAAAGAGTAAGAAAGAAACCAAGCAGGAAATTCATAAAGATTCCTGCTTATGGCGCAAAATCCTCCGGGGCCCACAAACATCACAGCCATAACGTACATAGTCCTAAGTACCGTCCAGAGGTGTGCCCGGACCTTTGTAGGGTTTTCCCTGCAAAGAGCGAAATCCCCCCAAATGACTTCCCTCAGAAAGAAAACACGAGTAAGAGGCTGCGTAATCGCAAGAGGAATCAACAAAGAGCTTGCAACAGACGTTTGTGGAGATACTATAAGAGGATATACGGGAAGTTTGGAAGGCCTGCAAAGGTTCAGGAAGCTTGGCGCAGACGAAATAGATTTGCCTGTTTGAAACAGGCGTTTCAAACATACAAGAAGGAAGCCTGTAAAAATTTCAACAAACAACACAAAACCCATAAAAATAAGGATGCCGACTGCCGTACGGTATACCATTGAAAGTGGGAACCCTCAACATTAGGGGACTGAATGGTGAGAATGGCATCACTAAGCGACAGCATCTTACTGAGGTCATGAACAAAGAAAGGTTGGACATCGTACTGCTGGCCGAAACCCAAGTGAACACTTCTAGCGTTGAATATCACAATGACTTCATCATCTTCTTTAGCAGCGATACCCAACCGGGCAGGTCAGACAGGGAGCACGCAGGAGTTGGGATTATCATCCATTGTCGGATGAAGCCGTTCATATATGAGGTTCAACAAATAAACGGAAGAATCATGGCTATTCGGTTGAAATCCCTGGGTTCTAATATTGCCTTCATTTGTGGATATGCGCCACATAGTGGTCATACAAGTGGTACCAAAGATGACTTCTACGATCTCCTGCAAAACATGTGTAACGAAATCTCTGAACCGGTTTATATTGGAGGAGATTTCAATGCTAGATTGCAGCATAGATACAATAATGAACGCGAGATCATGGGGCCGCATATGTTTGGCAGGGCATATCTAGAAGGGGTTGCTCAATCTACTAAAGAAAATCGAGACCTGTTTGTTGACTTTTGTGCTTCCAATTCCCTACGAATTCTGAATACTGATTTCCAAAAGCCTCCGGCCAAACAAGCGGCTTTCAGAGAAAACACGACCGACATTGGAAGTGGTTTCGCCCCAAACACCCATGCACAGATTGATTTTTGGTAAACGAGACAGCAGCATAGAAACAGCTGCGCGAATGTACAAAGCCGCACTGATTTATATCTGAACACGGATCACTATCTAGTTGAAATCAATCTCAGGTTGAAATTAGCAGGGAGTTGCCCGGTGCCTAGCCATTTTATTAAGCCCACACAAACCCAATGGCTAGATGATAACAGAACCGTGTCCAGATTGCTAGCGAGCTCACGTGATGGAGACGCAGAGATTTGGAAAGCATTCAACCAGTCCTTGGTCACAGCCGCAGAAGAATGCTTGTCTAGAGAACGCGGAAAAAAAGAGCTATGTCTCTTCTAGGACATGGCGACTCATTAACTATAGGCAGACTTGCTGCCTTGATGGGAGTCATATCGAAGTGAAGGCTCTAGACAGGCAAATAAAAGAGGCCGCGCGGGTAGACCGCAAAAGCAACATAGTGAACCAGTTTCAAGACCAACCTGGGGATCCACATAGGAAGAGATTGTGGAAGACAGTTGGCAGCTTTAAAAAGGATTACAAACCTTCTTACATCAAATTAAAAGATTCCCGGGGACGATTAGTCCCACTGCAAAAACGCGCGGAAACTTTTGCGACTTATCTCCAAGACGAGCACTGGTTCAATACGACTGGAAGAGACCTGCTCCCGGTACAAAGTCAGATTGGCGAGACTGCGGTTTGCGATAGCTCTTTGTTTACCCTCAATGAGTTGAATGACTTGTTCAAAAAGATGAAGACAGGTAAACAGCCGGGTCCCGACCAGATCATTGTTGAATCGTATAAATGTCTCGACTCCAGTAACAGGGGCAAATTGATATCCATTTTAAATGCGTGGTGGGTCCACGCCCATGTCCCAAATGAAGTTTGTGAAGCACGTGTGGTTCCAATCTACAAAAAGGGTGGTATTGAAACGCCTTCAAACTACCGACCAATCTCCTTATTGAATTCTATATACAAAATTTTTGTTTCTTTAGTCAGAAACAGGATACAGCAGGCAGTGGACCCCAACCTTGCTAGCGCGCAATATGGTTTTAGACCTAATAGGTCTACTGCTCAGGCCACCTACATAGTGCGGAGACTCCAGGACTGGTCAGAACAAAAAGGGTACGGATCATTTCATTACACTTTTGGATTGGGAAAAAGCGTTTGACAAAGTACAACATGGAAAGCTGTTTGATTCAATGAGAAGACTGGGTCTCTCCGAGCATTTCATCTCTGCAGTCACTTCTCTTTACGATTCTCCGAAGTTCTTTGTGCAAGACCAATATGGCAAGTCGGAAGTCAAAACCCAGGGCACGGGAATCAGACAAGGTTGCCTACTTAGTCCATATCTATTTTTGCTGGTGATGACGCGTGTTGATTACGATGTTAGGTCCTGCAGCTCTGGTCACGTTGTAAACTCAAGAATCCCGGGCGTTGACTTCGATGCCGTTTACTATGCAGACGGTACAATTCTTTTTTCAACTTCCCCAAGAGGATTGAATGAAATTTTGAAACATATGGAGGAATGTTCTGGATATTATGGATTGAAACTTAACCGTGCCAAATGCCATTCCTTGAACACGCACCGTGAGGCGCGCATACATTTTGCCGATGGTACACTTCTAGATAAAGCACGAGATGCTACGTACTTGGGGAACAACCTCAACCACACAGTAAACCTTAGAAGAGAAATTACACAACGGATCCAAGATGCAACGTCAACTTGGAGGCGTTTAGCGGTCTTTGGGAAAGCTTCCAATGTAAGCAAGAAATGGCAACTCGTCATATATGGCGCTGTCATTAAGACCAAGCTGCTGTATAATCTGGAGACTGTGTTCCTCACTCAAGCCTTACGCAAGAAAATGGAGGCTTTCCAACTACGTGGGTTGAGGCAAATTCTAAAAATACCTACAACCTACATTGACCGACGGTGGACGAACGACAGGGTGCTCGAACTTGCTGCAAGAACAGCATATCCGCGTGATCCTAATAGTAGAATTAGACCCGTTACGATTGGTTTGGATCAGAAGCGAGTTCGTTTGGCTGGACATATATTGCGGGCCCCTAACCACGATCCCCTTAGACAAGTATCCTATCAACAAAACAGCGCCGAGCCCAAACATATAGGGAAACGTAGAGTTGGAAGACCGCGTCAGCATTGGGTGTTTAAGTGTAACGAAGACATTCACGCACTGCGTAGTCATACTCAATTTGATGGAGATCATTTTCAGAATGACGCAATTTTGAGGGCGGCGCAAAATTGAGCAATATAATCCAAAAGCCAAGCGCCCAAGCATCCTTCTCGATGCTGAGACTCAGTATTGGATGCAAGGCCAAAAAAGAAAAGTGCTCTACAACCTCCTTAAGCTTGAAGAAGTATTTCATGAGACGGTCAAATCAGGAACGGCAATTCAAGAAGAGTTGAAATCTGCTATTCTTTTGAGATGTGTAGGTGGACAGCTCAAATCCTACATGAATTTGACAACTGGCGAGAATGTTCAACGCTCAACTTTGAGGGAACAAGTGTTGGAATGGGATCGTTCTCAGCAGAGGTGGGCTACTTCAATGGTGGCAAGTAGCAGTACAGACTATCAAGGACCCATGGCTATGGCTCAAGACACCAAAGGAAAGGCGAGAAAGGTAAGAATGACTACCAGAAAGGCAAAGGTAAAGGTAAGGATACGAAGGACAAAGGAAAGAAAGGAAAAGAACAACAGGAAAGGAAGGTGATCGCAAGGGCAATGGTAAGGGCAAAGACCAGAAAGGAAAAGGTGTTGCAACGTGTTACAATTGTGGGAAGCCCACACATCTTGCTCGAGAAACAAGATTCGACCGGTTGCAAGTGATACAGGCCATTCCTCTTCACGAGGAGCTTCAGTGACTACTCATACTGTTGGTCAAGAAGCCAATGTGAGTCAGCAGAGTAGTTCAGCAGAGACAAAACCAGTGGTCAGGAGGGTTGAGAACTGAGAACAGTGAGCCAATCATCTTCGACTTACCAGATGCATGATGATGCAGAAGATCATGGAAATCGCGCGGTTCACTTCTACATTGGAGATGACAATGATGAGCCATGGAAGGAAAATTGCGAAGAAGTGGAAATTGAGAGTCTGAAGGTGAGAGATGATGTGGCTTTATTCACGTCGCTTCGCGACGGTAACCGCCCGCACCGCATGGAAGGGGCCAATATTTCCACCGAACATAGCCCCGGAAGTGCCCCCCCCTCCCCAACGTGGCCGAGCATAGATTCCATGTTTCGAGATAGGGGTTTAACATGGCCCAACGTGTCAGGCAATATGAAAGCTATGTTTGGCCACGTTAGGGGGTGTTTTTTTATTCCAGTTTGCAACGTTCAAGTCCCTATCTCGCAGACACTACCTTTAGATAGTGACTTCTAGGGCTATGTTAGGCAATATCTTCACTC
>CAXAMN010013335.1:287607-335786 GCA_963970005.1 Durusdinium trenchii
TGACCAGCCACGTACCCGGACGTTCAAGTCCCTATCTCGCAGACACGTCCGTTAAATAGTGACTTCTAGGGCTATCTTACGCAATATGGAAGCTATGTTGAGCCCCGGTAGGGGAACCTGTTCAGCCAAATGTCCAGATGATGCAAAGCAGAAAATTGCATTTCTTGCATCACTAGGGGCTTCAAGATAGCAACAATTAGCGCGAATTTATCTTCCAGCACTTCAAGCCGGTTCCAAAAAACGTGAAAAACACAGGATTCTAGAGCGAAAATGCCCCCCCCCACCCCTAGCTAAAGCTAGTAGTACTTGCGGTACTTGCGGTATAATGCGAGCCTCATAAAAACGCCTCGGCGGATTTCACGTTGAATATGGCAGATCATGGGGAAGGAGAGCTAGAGTTCATTCAGCTGTCAGTTTCTTGAGGAGAAAGTCCAAACTAGAGAAAGGTGGACTATGGATCCAACCAGAACACTACATCCAGCAGACAGATGCTGAAAGCGAACGAAGAACAAGTTGGGGAGATCAAACTTCAACAACTATCATCAGACAACTCAATTCAGATGGAGGACTAGCCAGAGATCTTGAACGACCAAGAGAAGACCAGCCTATTCAGAAGCATTTGTTGGTTCGGGAATCACGATGTAGCGTTTACTGTCAAGGAATTGGCTTCAAGAATGGCAAATCCAACAGCTATGTCCTATCATCGTTTGAAGAAGTTCCTAGATACTTGAAGACGATGGATTATTTGTCTAGCGGTTGAATTTCCACAAGCAGGAGAAGGCTATGTGAAGAAAGGTGAACACGATTGGTGTCTAGAGACATTCTCAGACTCAGACTGGAGTGGCAACAAAAGCCATAGAAAGTCAACGTCGCAGTTGTCCATGGTTCAATAGCAGGAGGACACAGAAGATAATTAGGTTTCTTCACGTGAGGCAGAGTTGCGCGCAATACTTTCCTCAGCTTCAGATGGTATATGCATTCGTTCACTTCTTGAGTTTGCGCTTGGGACAAAGGTGGACCGTTACATCTTCGACAGGAAAGAAAACTATGACAACCAAGTCAGCATGTTGGGAAGCGACGCCAGGAGACTTCACTGTGGATTGGTTCTCAATGGTTGAATTGTAGAAGAGCTGGAACCAGATCCTGCGCACAGAATGAGCTATGATATGATCTCAGAAACAAACGCAGCAAACTACTTAGCAAGAAGAAGCTTAGAAGATTTGAGACCCTCAAAAGGAAAATATCGGGGACACGCTATCATGCTAGAGGCAGTAACCCAAGGAGCAGTTCCATCAATATCATTCAAGCCAGGAAATGCAAAATATGATATATGTGGAAAGCGTGGAATATGATGAGGGACAGAAGAATGTACTGCATGGTCGACTTCATGCGAGGATCGAAAGCTTGAATACGAGACGTTGGGCGCTAGAAGGAAGAGGACCGTTTGAATTAGCAGATAGAGTCGACTATGAGAGAAATAGATACAGGATGCTGTTAGAAGAGATCGATTCAGAAGGAGAAGCCTGAAGGAACCCGGTTCCTTAGAGAAAAAGGGATAGAACGGACCTATGACAGCGGCAGAGTGAGCTAAAACTGCTGATGGGCTCTCACACTACCGAGAAGGAGAGTGAAGAGTTTGTAACATAGCTCACATGCGTGATTGCACAGTACTACGGTCACTTCTCACCACTGCGTAACCCTCTGAGTATCAAAAAAAAGGTCACATGATTGTTTATGTATATGTATGCTATAGCTTCTATACTATGCTTTTGTAGCTTTACTGTTTGTGAACTCAAGGTCTGTCGTTTGGGACCACTTGGAGCATTTGTTCTCTGGCGGCATGGAGCGAGACTTAGATTTTTTCAGGACGGCGAAGTTTCTTGAAGGACATTTTTCTTATTGCGAGCCCAAGTTTCTTTTGCGTCCTTGTTAGTGCTCGCCGCCTACTAATAAGCTAATCTTGCTACCCAGCAAGCTATCTACTGCAATGCTGTCTGCCCCTCCCCTCCTCATGGCCTACCCCAAAATATGCAAACACAAACGCACCGCAGTCATGTTCCGAGTGTTCTCAGACCTGCCATTTTGGCCTCCAAGGACGGCACTGTCCGTGCGTGGGACATTCGTATGGGTGCACGAAGTCTTTTTCTTTGCGATCCATATGCGCACGAAGGCGATCCACATCTGCTTCAACCTGCGTCATTCTTGTCGTATCTAAAGGAAAGGCAGGATACACAACATACGATCTTCTATAGGTCTTGGGATGACTTTGGTGCAAATGGACATAAAACTGAACAGAGGCCTTGGAACACTTTGCAATCGAATCTGCTAGGCGCCTGGCCACTGAAGCGAAAGATGCCTGAAAAACCTCAACGTGTACAGGAGGCCAGAGAGCTCAAAATTGTTTTCTGTCAACATATTTGGAACAGCGCGGCGCCACGGATCCTAAACCTATTCAAGTCCCTTAATCATCAATCAAACAGCAACATTGTTACATTCTTCGTGTTCAGATATTGCAAATAGCCGGGAAGAGAGGAGTGATCAAGTCAGATTATTGTAGCGTGGGTCCATCATTTTTTGAGACTGTTTCCTGAGCCTTCTAAGTTGGGATTTGTTGCTAGTCAGTAAGTATGCAGGAGTGGCAGCATGAAGAAGCAAAACCGGAGCCATATCGCTTCAGGCAGGGGATGTTCAGTGACTCAACGTTTATCAGTGTTTATGAGTTGAGCAAGGGTCAAGACCTTTGTTCCGCAAACTGTGGCCACACTTGGGGTTCTTACGGTAAGTGTTAAGGCTGGGTGTCCGATCGGTGGTGTTCGCGGCCGTCGGCGGAAAATTCACTTCGATCTTCGAAGTGCATCTCGACTGCGCAGCCTCGCAGAATCTGCAAGAGAAACCTCGTGTTTTGGTGGTTCCAAAGTTGACTTTTCGTGGGAGGTGCAGGCGATCGGAGTGGTTTTACATCGATGTGCAGATTTCGTGGCAAATGCAATACTTTGGACATAGCGGTGTCTTCGGCGCGCTCTGATTTCGTGTCAGGCGCACTGAATCGCGACTTTTGGACATGTGGTTCGTTTTCTGAACTCGGGGGAAGTCTTGAACGAAAGCTGCGGTGTGAACCTCGAAGTGCAGATTTCATGGCAGGGGCAGTAATTTGTAAATGTGGAAATGCAGATTTCCTGGCAGCGGCAACGCTTTGTGAACCTTTAAGTGCAGATCTCGCACCTTTAGATGATTTCTGAGCCCCTCTGGACCTCTATATAGAGTTTTTTGGATCCCAAGACCTGCCTGCATCTCAAGACTTCATATATAAATAAATAAATATATATATAGACCTTTCAAACTCTAGTGAAACCTTTACATTTCTGACCTCTAGACATAGAGCTCCAGGACCTCTCGACCTCAAGGTCTCGGCCTCTAGATGTCTAGGCTCTAGATCTCTAGACCTCTAGGGTGCGTTTAGACCTTGAGACCTCTAGATCTCTGGATCGCAAGACCTCCTTGGACCTCGAGACCTTTAGAACCTCAGCCAGATCTTTCTGATCTCCGGATCTCTGCATCTCTGGATCTTTAGGCCTCTAGCCTAATACGTCTAGATCTCAGACGTTAGACCTCAAAACAGGGGTCTCTTGCCTGACTAGCAAGGGTGGTGTCATAAGAACTCGGTGTGAGCAATACACTGTGTCGCGGAGGGCTGCGCAAGAGCAGCAACTGCAAGCAAGCTCATTTGCGCAAGTCCACACTATGGTCGCATAAGCATCAGAAGCCAGACCTCATACGTGTTGAGCTCCGCTGAGTTGTGACTGACCTACAACCTGAAAAATGGATCTACCAATTCAATATCTACCAAATATATACCACACACTTCAGCTTTGTGTCGGAAATGGAGTGAGGTGCAGGGAGAAATCGGGCACTGCCATGCACTGCCAAGAGGGTTCCGATATGTTTTGAAAAGAGCCCAGAGCTAGCTCTGCAACGAATAGTTGTAGCCGCGTATCCCGTAAGAGACCTGACCTCAAAAAGCAGAACAAGCTGGTGTTTACTCTTCAAACTTCTTTTCGGCCACAGGTGGTTGCATTGCAGTTACCGTGACAACTTCTCGAAATGTGTTTCAGCAGATCTTTTTGACTCATGATCTCTTGAAGATTTCTTGGGGGGTTTTACCGGATCTCTGTGTAGAACCTGCTTTTTGCAAGGTCTCTTTAAGATTTTAAGGATTTTAAAGGTCTTTCACCGATTCGCGCGTGATCTCTGCAGTGGATCTTCGATCAAGACCACCATCGTCGTCCACCATCCCCTCATTACTGTATTAGGAAATATTTTCAGGATTTCTTGAAGGTTTCCTGAATTTAATCGTTTGAGTGAGTGGGTTTTGGTGCTCTTTGGTGTCTTCAGGATCTGCTTAGCATCTTCGTGTTGAGAGATCAGTTGAGGACCGTTACAAGGTCTGTTTTGGCTTGAAATAGTGTGTGATATCGTGAATGTGTTGCAACCGTTCACGCTTGCGCCCTCAAACGCGTGGGGCCCACTGCTCCCGCAAGCGTCGCCAGCGTCGCCTCCAAATCTGGAAACAAGCAAGTGCCGCAGTGAGCGCCCCGAAAGATGCCGAAAGTATATATTGCCCCTGTATTATACTTTCGCATTTTTTCGCGTAGAATAAGTCTAATTGTATATTTATATAACGCAAAGAAGGAACCTCGCGCTGGCTGGCTTAGTATTGCACTGTATGTGGCACGAACTTGACTTCTCCAAAAGCTTGTAAAACGATCGGCGTCTACCGACTCAGTACTAGTGTGGGTACTATGCTTTACAGCTTGCGTTTGGTAACGAAGTAGCGAGTGCATTGCTCTCTGCTCTGCTAGATGGGCTATGTCAGCATCAACTGGTCCCGACTGGTCATCCGCCTCTGCAAGGAAAATTTCTATTGCGGGGGCTTCCTCCTTGGTGGATGTGTGCACTTCTGGGTCATTTGTATCCGCAAATGGCATCTGCGGATTAGTGGCCGCTGTTACAGCTGACCTTGCCGCCGCAATGCTCAGGAGACCTGCTTCAGGCGGTAGCGGTGTGTGTAGCCGAGACTGAATCGCATCAATCATCCCCTGCTCTGCAACCCGTCCCTGTGGGTTCTCAGCTGGTTTGGCCACCTTGGACTTGACTGCGAGAGGCCCTTGTACTGATGTCTTTCAAGCGCAGCAAAACTTGTGAATTCATGTGATTGATGTGTTTGCAGGTCCATGAAGCGTGTTTTGGGCACCGACCGCAGATTTGAGGAGGGCTCTGTGAGGATGTTGACCACATCCGACAGCATCTCGGCTTGTTAGCCTCCCACAAGTTTTTGTTCTGATTGTCAGTTTTTATGTCATACTGTCGCAAGCTTCCAAGCTTTGCGCGGGGTACGTAGATTTTACCTGTCAGACCCTCCAAAAAGTTGTGCCAAGCTTTTCACCTTTTACTGGTACTCGTACTACTGCTGCTATTGTTGCTTTTTCTTCAATTGTCAATTAGCAATATTCAGTTTTCAAGTGGACAATAGTGGACATAATGGTTTTTCAATTTGCAAATTTCACTTTAGGGGTTTCGTCATGGAGTCATGGGCCATGGGAGACTTCAATGTCTGGAACTGCTCAGGATGGGTCAGGTTGTGTTGATAGATATCGCCGTAGCTTTCAGTCAAGTATGTTGATAGAGCGTGTGTTTGAGGGCTTCGCTTGACTGCCCTTCTTTCCCAGGCTAGTGTGACTGCCTACGACACGATGGTGGCATTTTGCACATTTTGACACACTTTGCTGTTCCCAGAAAACATTTCAAGCGCAGTAAAGGCCAACTTTTTTGGCACAAAGCCCCAACAAGTCTTTACACACAGTAAAGGCAAAATCTGGCAAACTTTGCTGCTCTTCGAACACATTTTACACCGTAAAAGCTGAATCTTGCCAACTTCACTGCTCCCCAAAATTTGCTTGGTGCCCTAATGGCTGACTCTTGACAATTTTGCGGCTCACCAAACATTTCAAGGCTCTGTTAATGGCTGTTAAGGCTGAACCTGGCTAAATTTGCTGCTGTGAGGAAAATTTTCAAGCGCAGTAAAGGTAGAATCTTGTCAACTTTGATGCCCCCCGGTCTTTTTGGAGCACAGTAAAGGCTGAATCTTGCCAGTTTTGTATTACCAGAAAATGTATCGAGCGCAATCAAGGCTGAATCTTGCCAACTTTGTTTCCTGTGTGCATCTATCTGTGCTCCAGGTCCTGCCCTTTGCGCACGCCCTTCGTGCACCTTTCTAGCCCCGACCCTGGCCAGGAAGGACCGAGCCCAGGACAGCAAGGGAACTGTAAAAAATTGACCGTGGTGTCTCAAATCGTTTTTGTTGGTGAAGAAAAACAACACCAACAAAAACACCAAAAATACGCTGTGGCCGCCGCCCAATTTTTCCAATCAGGTCCCTGGCTGCGTTACAGATCAAGCTTTCTGCCCTCGCCCTTCGTGTTTCTTCAGGCACAGTGCAAAAAGCGCGAAGTGGGTCACCAAAAGTGCACGAATAGACGAATAGCGTGCGCAAAAAGCACGAACGGAGGCCCAAAAAAGGGCGCGCGCAAAAAGGGCGTGCGCAAAAATATGCGATCCCAGATCGTGTTCCAGGTCACATTTTGCATCAACACTTTGCGTTCGCAGTTCGCAGTTTGTGCAGCAACTGCAGTAGACAAACTGTCGTCCAAAAGGACTTTTTCTTTTCCTTGGCCAGGCCAGCAGAAGAAACCTCCCACAGTTTCCAACCCTTTGCAGCCTCAGTCTGGAAGAGGTACAGTTTTGCTGCCAGGCTCCTGCACAATTCTTTGCTCCTTTATCTCTGGCGCCCAGTTTCTTTCAAAGGCCACTGGTTGACTGTCAGGCCCTGGCGCGGTTACTTCAAAAGGCCACAGGTTTGGCCACCAGAGGCAGCCTCTGCTGCTTCAGCGTCACAGTTCATCAAAAGACCAACCTTTCTGGCACCTTCATGCTGGCACCGCTAGTCAGCCCGGGCTTTATGAAGCTCCACTGGCTCTCCAACGTTGTGTGGGTAGATTAGACTAGTTGACTCAGCTTTGACAGAATAAATTGGATCTTGTCCGAGCACCAAGGAAATGCCCTGTAATGCAAGAACCACCATCAACAACAGGCCTTTGACAGCACATTTCTTCTGCAAAATGCTGTGGACTGAACAGGTGAGCTTCAATGTTCTTTACTTCCAGGTTTTGCATGAAAAGTGGTTTCTTTGTTTTTCTTCCTTTTGTAACGTGCGCTTTCTTGGCAGGCCGGTGAGGTGATTTTGGTCGCAGAAGGATAACCAGTTTCGCATCAGTGGGTTGGGTGTGGGTGTTTTTTTTTGCATGTTCCACCGTGCATATTTTGTTCTCTAGATCGTGCTCAAAAAACAACTGTAAAATAGTAACAGTACATTTTTGGGTGGTTTGCCTAACAAATGTAACTTACATTTTGTTAGGTCTATGTTAGGGGAACATGCAAGTGACACCTTTTTCAGGTCCCCCCCCCAGAATGGGTAGGGATAATATACAAATAAACAGTTGTATATACACACATTATATGAAATCTTTGCAATGTATGTATGTATTGTAATGTAATGTATTGTAATGTAATGGTATGGTATGGTATGGCATGGTATGGTATGGTATGGGATGTTTTTTTTTTTTGTATTGTATTGTATTGTATGTGTATGTGTATGTATATGTATATGTTTATGTATATGTGTATGTGTATATGTATTTGTATTTGTATGTATGTATGTAATGCAATGTAATGTATTGTAATGTAATGTAAGGTAAGGTATGGTACGGTATGTTGGTATGTTGGTATGTTGGTATGTAGGTATGTATGTAGGTATGTATGTAGGTATGTAGGTATGTATGTATGTATGTATGAATGATTGTATGATTGTATGATTGTATGGTATTGGTATTGGTATTGGTATGGGTATGGGTATGTAGCACCTATTCGATCCTTCGCGATATTATAACAACGTTCTGACTTTGGTTTGACTTGATGCATTTCGCGACTTACGCGACAAAACAATTTTCCAGGTTTGCTTGATCTTGAGCCCCAGCGAGTAGAAGCCCATTCCTCCTCGTCGTCTGAAGAAAAAAGGACCTATATAGATCTTGGATGGTCTTGGGCTGTCGCTTTGAACGTTCGACTTGCTGTGCATTCAATATACGACATCCCTCCACTCAATCAAGAAACCCTGCAATAGTCGGCGGGTATTACATATATAAGCATTGGCCACCCAGATATTGCATGCAATGTCCATGGTGTCAAGCGTATGTATATGTGTTTACAAACCATGTTCCAAGGAACAGTCGCCAAATTGTTGAGTGTGGTTGTAGCTTTGGTCAGCGGGACTTGAGGGCGTTTCCGCCACATACAAGTTCACTCGGACAAAATAATTGCAGACTCCAGGAGAACTCGAGAGCAGTTCGCAAGAGAAGCTGAGTGGAAGTCTCGACATGTCTTTGGTCCACCCAGGACGCGGTCATTCTGCAGCCTGTGGTTCCATTTGTTTTTGTATGCTTGACATCTGGAATTTTGCTTCAGACATTTGGTCCTTTCACAGGGCCACAGTGGTTCACAAGATTAAATAGCGACAATCGACAATTTCCCTGAGTTTGAGGGTTTTTGTACAAACAAAGAACAATCTTTTGGTCAAATCACAACTTTTCATGGTAAAACCATAGCAACAAGGTTTCGTACATTCTTTTATATTCTTTTCTCACAGGAGGCAGTATGAGCACGAAGCTTCGATGGCTCATCGTGGTGCAGTCACCAGTGCTATTTACTCAGGATATCTCAGGATATTTCGGACCCGAAGTCATTTGAAGCGTCCTGGACTTCAGATGCGCAAGATAGAGGGTCATGAAGTGTTGGTTGTGTTAAAGGTTTGCCCGTAGAATTGTGTCCTTTCTCTGCGAATCAGTTGGCTCATGGCTAGTTGTCCGTCCTGCACTGAGGTCTCCTTCTTGGACGACCGCTTGCTTTCCTGTGGAGTTGATGGCAAGGCGCTTTCAATGATAAAAGCTTTGCGCGCGTTGTTGCGTCTAGGAATCTAAGCAGACCTACCCGAGCTTCACGTCGCATGTCACAAGTGCCCACAAAAATCTTCATGGGCAGCAGTATAGATCAGTATAGTTCTGCTCCAGGTCCGATGCTGGGATCCGAAGACTGGACACCTACAGGTGGCGAGCATGGTTGAGTTCTGTATCTAGCAGAATCCATCAACAAATGTCTACATTTATATAATGTACTCGTACATTTTCAACATCTATCAGTTTTCTTTTGATGTTGAGGAGACTTTAACAGTATTTGCGCTTGTATAATCTTGTGCCAAAACAATTCAAGAAATATCAAAAACATTGGTTGATTGGCACACTGGCCAATGTTCATGCGCTTACCAGAGCTCTTAAATGGAAGACCACATGTGCTTTCATGTTTCGTGTAGCATCACTCATGACAGCTGTTTTTCATTGAAGCCTGCCGTGGAAGCTCTTTGGACTAGAGGCCATGGCTCACAAGAGGGAGATCAAGTCTGACAAGGTCCTTGCAAAATGCGAGGCCTGCTTCGCTGATTTTGCTTTGCTGCCTTCTCAAAAAAGTGTTAAAGAATGGCACCAGCGTTCAATGAACTTTTTGAGCTTCTGGCCGTTTAAGCAGGCAGGATTATGGCGAGATGTTAATGTGGAGTGCAGCAGAGAGGCTTGAGTCACCTTGAGTCCCTCCAAAGTTCTTCAGAGACTGCAACTCGTCGATGCCTTTTGCCACTGCAATTTCTTTGTGTAAGAGTGTGGAGATAGTAGTTTAGGTGCTTGCATGGGCAGGAGAAGGCAATGCAGATGTCAGCCTTAGGATATCCAGATGAAGTCTGCATGATACCAGAGGAGGACAGCAGAGAATGGAACCAGCACATCGGACAGATCTAGACGGATGATTCGACATTCATTGCATAGCTGCCAACTTCATCCTGTAGCTACTAAGTAGCGCTGATGCTACTAGCACCTACAGCCTTGCGGCCCACGGGCTTAAAAAGGTGGAACACATTCTTCTCCAGGAGTTGTTGGCAGTATATGGCCTGCGCTCGAGCCGCTGCTTGTGTCGCCTTGCAGCTCACAAGGGCGCAGTGCTGTGCTGCGAAGCCTTGAATGGCGAGATGCTGTCTGGAGGCAAGCAAGCAATGTGTTAGGAAGCAAAATGGACACAAACATTTGTGTTTTTCTTTAGCAAGGCCAGTTTTCAGCCTTGAACAGATTCTTACAGCCCTTCGATGCTTCACAGATTCTGTTGAGTAGCAGAGGTGCAGACGGCTTGCTTCTTCACTGGCGCAGTGGTGCTCGCAGCCAGTGTAGTGTGCAGAAAGGCTGGGTACCGTTGAGTTGCAGCTCCGGAAAGATACGGAGTGACTGTCCCAGCTTTGCGACCCAACGATAGGTTTTAGATCCGCTTCTACATGAGGGACTCATGCATGTGTGAATGTCATTGGCTTGCCAGGCGAAGTCATTTTGCTGGATTGACAAATTTTCTTGTTCTTTCTTTGTGCTTGTTTGCTGGCACGATCGGGCGCGATGTACAGTTGAAACCGGCCCTAAAGCGACAAAAGAAGTTATTTTTGAATTTCGAATAGAATCCTGGAAATATAGATCTTTAATCGACTTCCAAAAACACCCTATAATCGGACAACTTGAATTCAAAATGACTATCAGATTTTGTAAACACATTTCTCATAGAATTGCATATTTCATTTCGAAAGCCAGCCGATAGGCTAGGCTTGAGCTTTTACTGTAGGGCGAACGAAGTGAGTTAACGGGGTGTGGGGGTGGGGTGGTCGCTGAACAGGACCTTTTGATAGGGTGGACGCAGAGCTTGGTGGGGGAGAGCGCTCCAAAGCGAGGGTCCGAAAAGCAGTGAAAATGGGATCTGTTAATGCGAATGATGATGTCCTCGGTCGAATGGATGCTTCTCACGGCGTCTACATGCGCCGAACGTTTTTCCGGCTTGCCGGTGCAGATACTCTAGTTTGAGAGTACTTGGCGGTGAGTGGTCCAAAAATCGACGTCGAGATGCCATCTACTTTTCTTCGTTCTGCTGCACTTTTTTTTCTAGGCTCAGACAGGAAAAGTACATGGCACCGACCTAAAGTGCAGCCAAGTCCACACAGTCAAGCTCCACTTGATTGCCGCAGTCATGTTCTGTTAGATACATTCATATACTACAGAATCGCAATGTGCCTCTACTGTAGCATCTGTCTGCTTCTGCAGTTCATCCTGGAGTCACAGAAGTGCGCGCTCTGACTGTCAGTGTGCGCCATCTACTGCGCGTTGTTCTTCTCCTTCTTCTTCTTCCCTTTCTCCTCTCTGGTCTTCCTTGTCTCCCCCCATCTCCTCCCTCATCTCTTCTTGCCCCTCTCCACCAATCTCTCCCCAGTCCCTCCCACCCTCGGGCGCTGTCGCCTACTTCCCACCATGGATGTCAGTTTGCGCTATCTACTGCGTGCACAGAATCACCGGCTCCTGGATCAATTACAATAGAACGCAGTAAACCTTTTCCTGCCCCACCTCCCCTTCCCACTCTGACTGGCAGTGTGCGCCATCTACTTTGTATTGAGTTCCTGAATTTGTTATCGTTCTTTCCTGTCTCCTCTTTGGTCTCTCCTTTTCTCCTCCCATCTCCTTCCTTTTCCCCTCTCCACCGATGTCGCCCAGTCCCTCCCGCCCTCCGGCGCTGTCGCCTTCCCACCATGGATGAGTTTGCGCTATCTACTGCGCGCGCAGAAGCACCCAGTCGTGGAGGAGGAGCAGGAGGAGGAGGCGGGGGGGGGGGCGGAGGAGGAGGAGGGAGGGGCAGGAAAGGGTTTATTGTGTGATTGAATGGGTTCAGCGCGCTCCTCCTCCTCCTCTTCCTCCTCCTCCTCTTCCTCCTCCTCTTCAGTAAAATGCAATAAACCCTTTCGTACCCCACTTCCACTCTCCGCTTTCCACCTCCGCCTCCGCCTCCGCCTCTTCCTCCTCCTCCTCCTCGTCCTCCTCCTCTTCCTCTTCCTCCTCCTCTTCGTCCTTCTCTTTTTTCTTTTCCTTCTTCTTTGATTGGCATCAGCCCACTCTTGGTTCCTTTTCTTCCTCCTTTTCTCTTCTGTTCGTTCGGTTCTTTTTCTTTTTCTCTGAGTCTGATTTATGTTCATGAGAAAAATTACTTGGCGTAGCCGTTTTTAGGAATCGGAAAAATTTCTAATAGATGGTTTTGAGAGTCTTGCCTTTTTAATTATCGGTTTTATTTATTTTTATCCGTATATATTTGCAATTTACTTGGCTAAAACATTATTTATATCTCCTTTTTTATCGCTATAAATAAATAGACGAATGAATTTTATTTTTTTCGAAATATTTATGATGCATATTTTTTTAATCTTTATTTTTATCTTTGCTATAAGGTCGTGGGAAAATATCGTTTATTTATCTTCGTTTACGACGGAAATCGGGATTTCGGGCGTTCCGGTAATAACCTTTTCGAAAAGAGGAATTAAATCGGGCGTATATTTGATATATGTCGAAATCGGCAAAATCATTTTGTGCGTGTTTTGCTGCTTTATTTTCTTTTTATTCTTTCTTTTTGAGATTATATGGGGGTTTACATTATTATTTTGAGGTAATTTTGGCCTATTTAGGGATTATATTTCGTATATCTGGGAATTATTTGAGCGACAGATAAAATTATTAATTGATTTATTTAATTACGATATAATTTTAAATTTATGTTGAGGATTTTATTTTTATGGAAAATAATATGGTTTTTATTAAAAACGATAATCTTATTAAAATTATAAAGATATTTGTGGTTATAATATATTATTATCTTTATATATTTATTTAAATATATTTGAATTAAATCGATGGGTAGTTTTTTTTACCAATGATAACCCTAAATAATGTCCTAAACGATAAATAAATAATAATTTAAATTCTATACTAATTATTCTATAGACTTATTTCTCCTTATTATTAGTGAGTAGTGTTTGTTTATGGGCCGAATTTTTAGGTCTTTACTTATGTATTGGGATTTTTGTTTAGCCCGGTACCATAAGAACCCAAATGCATAAATTAAATGATGGGTTATTTTTGTGCAGAAGTATTGTAAGCCTCTAATCTGAGGTTGTGAGTTAGATTTTGTATTTTAGTCTATGTGGTGGTCTGCTATATTAATTAAGATTTGGAAAAATATTGGGGAATGATATGGACCCCATCAAAAATGATAATCATATCAAATGGTATTTGGCTACGTAAGTAATTTTGTCCGCTGCTTATATAGGTAGGGTTAGCTTGCGATAATGCATGTTATATTTGGGATTTATGTTGGGTCCTCTTGAGGACCTTTATTAGATTATTTTGGAACACATGTTCCGCCTTTGTTGTTGGTGCGTGCCTAACACTTACGAAATGTTGACTAAATCTGTCCGAGCGGTACATATAACCGACACTATCCTTGAAAAACCCAGCATTTTTGCAATCTGTCGACCGGGGGTCGGGTAGATTCTTTCCGCGGTCCAACAAAAGGATCGGCGGCAGGGGCGGCAAGCGTATATAATCTTCGATTACCAACCGAAGGCCTCCGGCAAGGATACGGGCATTGGGGCCGGCGCCGGATTTTTGGGATTGAACGAACGAATCTATCAAGTGGAAGAAGGTGTTATCGTTTGGTTTTCTTTCTAGTCTGTATTATTTCATTCAAAGGTTATTATATGGTTAAATATTGGATTGAATTGATGAATTTAAAACGTGACGATATTGATATTGGTTCCTATCGCGCGACCATGTCATGTCTTTGGATATATTGGATCCGATTCTTACATTAACCATAAATTTCGGAATTTTGATAGGCGGCATCGCCATTTGCAGGCTTGTTTCTGGAGACGGTGTTGGTTGGACAATGCTAAATTGATGCATAATTCTATTTATAATTACTTGTCCCGGTACTAAGACACAGAAGGGAAACCACATACTAGAAGAGGAACATTTAGAATCTATACATCATAATGAAGATGATGAACGAACCACAGGAACCGATGAATCGCGAGATCCGTGAAATCCTCGCGAGCGTGGGACGTACAATGTAACAACAAGCATCAAATAATGAATAAATTTGATCTGTAATAAGCTATGGAGGGTGGCGACCGTTTAAGGGAATGTGAAGGATTTTCAAATTAATCATAGAACACAGATGGAGACGATGGAAGATTTTTTTAGAATCTATACAATCACCCCTATCGTATCGATAATCGGCGGTTGCTTAAGCATAGTCGCAATATTCGGAAACAGAATCGCATTCCTGGGTTCGAATGGATTGCCAATGCGTCACCTCCGCAGATCTCATTAATAATCGCGCGATCTTTGCATCAATTGCTAGGTCGGAACATCGGATATTTAGGTTGCATGGCCAGAGCTTGAAAACATTCTTTGCTGCAACATAAAGATCATGAATTACCTCAATGACTCTTCATCCCATGCGGCCTATTAGCTTCCGAGACATACAACATAAGGATATGAATTATATATCTTTTATATATATACATTCTACTCATTATATCGGCTTTTCCTCCATTATTACCCCCCGCTATTGAAAATAACGGACCCATTCTAATATTAATAAATATATTACGTATTAACGAAGATATATTAAACGCATACAAATGAATTTTTTCTATAAGAAACTAATCGAAATACATTTATCGAATTAATAATTCAATTATATAAATATACATATTATATTTATCTATATTTTTTATTATCGAAATATTTAATGTATATATATATATATATATTTGTAAATTATATATATCTATATTGATAATTGAAGAATATATATAATAAATAATTTTAAATATTCAATAAAAATCAAAAATAATTGTATAGATATCAATATGTTATGTTAAAGGTAATATTTAAAGAAAAATAGATTCTATATATAGAAGAATAATATATTAATAAATCAGATACCGATTTAATATAAATAAATATATAAATATAACAATTATTGAAATAATATATTGAATTTTAAAACATATATTTATATCGATAAACATTTATGCGAATATTTTTAATATTCAATATATGAGCAATGGCCAAAATTACTTCTAAATGCAATACCATTTGACATGATTATCGTTTTTGGTGGGGTCCATATCATTCCCCAATATTTCTCCAAACCGTAGTTAATATAGCAGACCAACACATAGGCTAGAACACAAAATCTAACTCACAACCTCAGATTAGAGGCTTACAATGCTTCTGCACAAGAATGACACAACATTTGATTTATGCACTTGGGTTCTTGTGGCACCGGGCTGTGTAAGGATCACAACAAATATGCGGGGACCTAGTAGCTCGGACCAACACTAGTAATGTGGAGAAGTGCATCTACGGAATGCCTGGCGTGAAATTTAGGTTGTCGTTCGTTTATCATTTGGGTTATCGTTTGGGAAATTATGTGGGATTATCATTGATGAAACCTTGTGTCCATCGAATTAGGTCAAATCTGCTCAAATAAACATGCAAATTCAATAACATCTGGTAACCACAATATCTTTATATCCACTACAACTTAACAAAATTACCATTTTTGGCGGGGACCATATCGTTTTCCACAGAAACAAAGTCCTCAATATAGGTTTAGGGTCATGCCGTGACTAAGTAAGTCAACCAATAATTTTGTCTGTCGTTAATATGAGCGACGTTGTTTATTTGTTATGTGGGCCTTGCACATTTGAATTTGGTGAGGGTATTATCGTTTTCCCCATTTTGAATCTTACTTAAATTAAGGTTGTTTTCACAATGCGGCAGACTTTTTGGACATGTAAATAGACGTGCGACGGTCAAAAATCCTTCTGTGTGGTAAGGTCATGGGTATCGCCTGCAGTGGTGGCATCGCCGCACACTGCGCCAGCATTTTTTTGACTTGTCGCCATTTGGTGGGGGCAGTAGTAGCAGTAGCAGTAGGAGTAGGAGTACTACTAGTAGTAGTAGTAGTAGTAGTAAAAGTAGCAGTAGGAGTAGTAGCAGTAGTAGTAATAGTAATGGTGGTAGTAGTAGTAGACGCAGTAGTAGTAGTAGAAGTAGTAGTAGTCGTAGTCGTAGTCGTAGTAGTAGTAGTAGTAGTAGTCGAAGCAATAATCGTCGTCGTAGTAGTAGTAGTAGTAGTGATAGTAGCAGTAGTAGTAATAATAGTAGTAGTAGATTAGCCATATCTTGAGTTTGTTTGGAAGATATATTTCAATTACAAGTGGGGCATTGATTTCGTAACACAGGCTCGTCTACATTTATGTTATCATTTGGTTATCGTTTAGATTATCATTTGATTACAACTACATTTCGGATTAATTTATCGCCGAAATCCGATTAAGCCTGTCCGCGCGGCACGCATAACCGACACCATCCTTGAAAAATATAGCATTTTTGCAATCTGTCGACCGGATTCGACCGGGGGTCGACCGGGGTCGGGCAGATTCTCCCCGCGGTCCAACAAAAGGATCGGCGGCAGGGGCGGCGAGCGTATATAACCTTCGGTTACCAACCGAAGGCCTCCGGCAAGGACACGGGCATTGGGGCCGGCGCCCTGATTTTTGGGATTGAACGAACGAATCTATCAAGTGGAAGAATGTGTTATCGTTTGGTTTTCTTTCTAGTCTGTATTATTTCATTCAATGATTATTATATGGTTAAATATTGGATTGAATTGATGAATTTAAAACGTGACGATATTGATATTGGTTCCTATCGCGCGGCGATATCATGTCTTTGGATATATTGGATCCGACTCTTACATATCTTGGATATAGGCGGCATCGCCGTTTGCAGGCTTGTTTCTGTAGACGGTGCTGGTTGGACAATGCTAAATTGGTGCATAGTTCTATTTATAACTACTTGCCCCGATACCAAGACACAGAAGAGAAACCACATACTAGAAGAGGAACATTTAGAATCTATATATCACAATGAAGATGATCAACGAGCCACAGGAACCGATGAATCGCGAGATCCGTGAAATCCTCGCGAGCGTGGGACGTACAATGTAACAACAAGCATCAAATAATGAATAAATTTGATCTGTAGTAAGCTATGGAGGGTGGCGACCGTTTAAGGGAATGTGCAGGAGAGACGTCGAGGTCAATTCAATATAGTTATTCATTTATTCCCTCGATAAGGATTTTCAAATTGATCATTGAACACAGATGGAGACCATGGAAGATTTCTTAGAATCTATATAATCACCCCTATCGTGCCGATAATCAACGGCTGCTTGAAAATAATCGCAGTATTCGAAAAAGAACCGCATTCCTGGGTTCGAATGGATTGCCAATGCGTCACCTCCGCAGATCTGATTAATAATCCCACGATCCTTGTATCAATTGTTGCCAAGCAATAGGTCGGAACATCGGATATTCAGGTTGCATGGCCAGAGCTTGAAAACATTCTTTGCTGCAACATAAAGATCATGAATTACCTCAAAGACTCTTCATCCCATGCGGCCTATTAACTGCCGAGACATATAACACAAGGATATGAATTATATTTTTTTAATATATTTATATATTCTAATTATTATATCGGCTTTTCCTCCATTATCACCCCCCGCTATTGAAATAACGGACCAACTCTAATATCAATAAATATATGACTTATTAACGAAGAAATATTAAGATCATACAAATGAAAATATTTTTCAATAAGAAAATAATCGAAATACATTTATCAAATTAATAATTCAATTATTCATTCATTCATCTGCCGGCGAGAGTCTCTGCTCGCCCGTGTTGGGCCGCGTGCTAACACGGATGCTTCTGGGAGCATCATTGGCCATCGAGATGCAAAAGGCTTAGTCGAAATGTGTGGAGATGAGCTTTGCCAGTGTGGCTTGCTGGAGCGTATGCAGGTTCGGCAAGGGAATGCGGTACTCCTAGCAGGTTTGAGCCCATGGTGCCAACCACAACATGTACACCTCCTCATAGAAGGTACGATCCCTGACAAGACGTTGGCAGGGACGATTGTCGTCACATTACAATCCACTTCCAGAGTTGAAGAGGACTGCACGGTAGTGTCCAGAGGTCGGCTCAGCTCCTGTGTGGAGTATGGCTGCAATCACCTGAAAATCATGCCATGTCACTGAACAGTGGGACACTCCATCAAAGACCGGCAAGGAAATTCGGTTGTGCTCCCACGAAATGGCGTGAGCATGTCGGACACAGAGGGCCGGATACCGTTCCAACTGCAGGCATACGAACTGGCTTTGGGACCTCAAGGCGTTCAGAAAAGGTTCCTGCCTGTGCCAAAGGTGTAGCACCTGTTGAAGAGTGGTGTCAGCCTCAGGAAGCGCTCGAAGGATAATCGGGGCAGCAAGAGAACCACTGTCTTCTGTGTTGGTGGCAAGGCGTGTGTCCCAGGCATGTAGGGACAGTGGGTTGTCAGACATGAGATCCTTTTCAAACATCCGGCCTCGGATCCATCCAGCAAATTCACCTGCATCGTGTTGAGCAGATGAAGGATGGGTGTCAAACCAGGCACGAAGGTGTTCTGCTAAACATGAACTACTGCATGGAAAGACAGCCTCCCCTGCATGAGTGGTGAACATGCTCAAAATCGGCTGTGTCCATGTTCCCCAAGTGTCAGGACGGAGCGCTGACGTCATCAAACTAGTCCAGCATTGAGCTTGCAGAACCGAGTTGATGTAGCACGAATTTCCATCATTCAGCAGGCTCGTAGTCATCATTCCCCTCATGACCTGCGAAGTTGATGGGAAATAGCAACTGCCAATGGTGAGCGCTGCAACGTGGATTGTCTCATCCTCATCAACACTAGCTGTGTAATGCCGTTTCCGGCTAGTTTCAACAACAGGGTGTGAAATTCCAGTGCTTCTGGGCCCCTCATACTGATGTCCAACCGCCAAGGTATGGCAACAGCCGGGTCCTGAGGAATGTTGTCGGGCTTCAACGAACGAAGAGCGGCGAACTTCAAGATCAGATTCGGATTCTGCCCCAGCTGATGGATACGTTGGAGCATTGCACAAATCTCTCCCGACGTCAAAGGAGTCTTCTGATTCGCTTGCAGGGCTTTGGCTTCCGCATTCCATGTGAGGTAATGCCACTTGTTGTCCTCGGTCAAAATGCCCTTTGTTTTCAGCCCCATGACCAACGGATCGTCCTTCTTTGTCAGCTGGAGTTTGCTGGCGCGGTTGATCAATTCTTGAAAGATCGTCAAAGACATTGTCTGACGTAGCGACATCGTGACGTCGCCGTTTTGCCGTTGTTGGTTCCATTGACGGCCTGTCTCGAGCAAGGTTGGCATGACAGAGCCTCTTCCACATTGAAGGAACATCATCAGGCCACAATCGAGGCTCATCTGGTTCAACAAGTCCTCGGATAAACGGGCCACCATCATGAGCAGGTCGTGACCCCTGCCATCCGAGGTGCTCGCTGAGGAGCTTGAGTTCCGCTTTCGCGGCTCCCGGCCATGTGTCGTCATTCCATCTGATGACAAGGCTGTCTTCTGGCGTTTGAGAAAGCCATCCGTGCAGGCCTCGAGCAGATCCGTGAAGGATTGATCGTCTCCGGTCTGATGTTCCATCGTGGCGCAAGCTCAACTGAAGGTCACGGTTTCGGGCCAGGGTCTGGGCAATGCACATGAGGACATCTTTCACAAGATGCAGTTGGTCTCCAAAGGAGTCATGGATGTACATGCAATCATATCGAATGTCAGGACTCTGCTCACAATCCAAGGTCCAGGCCCAGCACACTGGGCGTTGTGCACGAAGATCATGGATGGAACGAAAGACCTGGTCCGTGACAAAACGAGTGTGAGGCAATTCAGGGAAGTGTGCAAACCAGCTGATCGTATGATCAAACCATCGAAGATGCTGGTGCGGATACGATGTCGGGACATAGAGCAGTGGAAACCAGCAATCAACAAGGTCAATGGTGGAGACTCGCAATACATGTCCAATCAAGCCTGGGTGGCTGGGATCGAAGTACCTGTGCAGCAGAGCGGGCAATGACGGTTCCATGTGATCATCAACTGGATATGGAGGTCCTGCATGAGATCCAAAGTGCAACTTCCGAGCCCAATCACAGGTGAGAACAGGACAGGAGCTACGCTTGAAGTGGGTGACCAGTGCTTGTTCCATGGAGAAGGAACTGTAGCAATGTCGACAGGTCAAGCTTCCGGGCAACATATCACGTTCAGGAACGAACTCGAAGGCATCCTGTTTCGTGGCTTGATGTTCACGTTTCAAATGAATCCACAAGGCCTTACGACCAACTGTTTCCTGACACAGGGGGCATTCATATTGCTTCAATGGTGGATGAGGCGGTTCCTGAACAGGAGCTTGGAACATCTGCTGGATCGTTTTCTGACGTCCGGGTTTCCGAGTGTCCTGACGGGACCGGTCATGACTGGTCCCTGCAGCATGATCATGATTGAGGTGTTGGTCAAGTCCTGCAGGGATCAGGAAAGCCATGTGACATTGCGGGCACTTGTGTAGACAGCTGGTGTTCTTCGAGACTGCAGATGAGGTCACGAGTGCATGATTGTCGAAACTATCTGGTGGGCCAGGGACAGTGGCAGCAGGTGTCTCAGCCACCTGAGGCCGAGGTGTCATGTCGGCATCCGCGTCTTCCAGTCGTTCTTCAGGATCTCCTCTCATCATGACAGGCATCACCGGAAAATGACTAACATCATATGTTTGACCAAGCATGATACTCAATTGCATGAGGACTCCACACTGATGCGTACGAACATTGTTGCAGGACTGGTCACACAGGATGCAACTGCCCTTACCGCTTCCGAGGTTGGCCAAACCATAGACCTATTCTTTGTGTAAAGGCTCAAAAGACAGCAGGTGGGCATGACAGTCACGGTAGTGCCGGCGAATCGATCGAGCGGCAATGGCACTATGGCAGTAGGCACAATGATTGGACAATTCCTTCATCAAGGCCTTGTTGAGGAGAAGGCCAGGAATGCTTTTGTATCTGAGATGCATACGAAGGTCAGGTCGATCACAAATGGGCACAATCTGGTCCTGCAAGGCATTAAAATGCAAATAGACGCCTTTGTTGATGTGATCACGAAGTCGAAAGAAATCAGTGAATCGTTTGTGGCAATGTCTGCAAGTTGGGTGCCCATTAGTGGTGTCCCGAAGAGGATTGTAAAGATCTTCTTGAGTACATGGGATTTGATGATGTTCCCTTAGGTGACGCTTGCACGGACCTGCCTGTGTGAATGCTCGATGGCATTCATGGCATCTGAGTACAGGAACCTGGGTACACGGATCAATATGTGATGACGGAAATGGAATGGAGGCTTCAGGATAATCTGGGACATGGACTCCTGCATCACTAGGCATGGTCGACATGGCTGATGCTCGAAGGCAAGACCGGCGGTGACTCAAGGAATTAATCAAACGATCAAAGTGTCGTTGAAGTATGTGCCATGGTGGAGACAAGTCAAGACTTTGGAAGAATTCTTGAGTTGGTATACGTGTGAGATGAACAGGTGCATGTGCCATCGAACGAAGGTGTTTATTGATCATGCCAATGATGGTGCTACTGCCATGTTGTGTAAGGCCCATTTCAAACACCCCGTAAAGGACCGTGGGGAGAACACACTGACGGTACAATTTGATCCTAGTCTGCAGTGGATGGTGCTTGTCTAGGAGCCACCTCCGCAGGATTCGAAAGCATGTTTGGGCTGCAGTGATTCTGCGTTTAGTTGTATCGACTTCCCATGCCCTATACGAGATGATGACTCCAAGATAGGTCGTTTTGGCAACCAACGGCACTGTGATAGCCATGTCAGGCAGTCGAAGCATTGGGCCATTGGCCGTGCGACTAATCCATCTTTTCTGGAACGAAGGAAGGGCCTTCCCAACGAGTCGAATCATTGCGAAGCTCTTATGAGGATTGATCTTCAGTCCATAGGCACCAAACACCCTCATCAGGAAGGATAGGTCGTGCATAGCGCGAAGTCCATCTGCAGGTGATCGGACAATCCAGCACATGTGAAAATCGTCTGCATACACTATCAAGTGATTTAAGATCCAGTCGTGGTCGTACTGAGCTAATAAGTCGTGGAATATGATATACATCGTAAGGTTCCAAAAGAGCGGAGCATCCTTTGATCCTTGTTGAATGCCACCAGTGGCCTGGATTTTTCCTACAACTTCCTTAAAGGGGATGTAGTAGGTGTGGGGGGTCAACCACGAGTGTACTAACGATTGGAGGTCACTTGAGACCTCAAAGGCATGGAGAGCCCTGGATACCAACTGTCTGCTGACGGTGTCAAATGCCTTTTCCATATCCAACGAAATTTGGAGGCCTCCCCAAAGACCTGCTTTGTCATCGTCTTTCCGATGAGCAGTGCAAAGCTCTCTCACCTGTCTGCAGTGATGGGACACCGTCAGAAGACACTCACGTGTTCCTCGGTGAGGCATGTACGCGTACATGGGCATCTGACAGAGAGGACCGTGTGCCTGTTCAAGCAACAATCGACAATGAATGCTGGACATGACCTTATGCATCGGGTGTTGAAGATAGATTGGTCGGAGTGCGGCTGGTTGATTTGGGGTTTTATTGGGTTTAGCAAGAAGGTGAAGCCAGCCTGCTGACCAATGTGACGGTGGTAGACTCTGTCTTTGGCACCATGCATGTCTGATACATGAATAGTTATTCATTTATTCCCTCGATAATTGATCATTGAATACAGATGGAGACGATGGAAGATTTCTTAGAATCTATATAATCACCCCTATCGTGCCGATAATCAACGGCTGCTTAAAAATAATCGCAATATTCGAAAAAAGAACCGCATTCCTGGGTTCGAATGGATTGCCAATGCGTCACCTCCGCAGATCTGATTAATAATCCCACGATCCTTGTATCAATTGTTGCCAAGCAATAGGTCGGAACATCGGATATTCAGGTTGCATGGCCAGAGCTTGAAAACATTCTTTGCTGCAATATAAAGATCATGAATTATCTCAATGACTCTTCATCCCATGCGGCCTATTAACTGCCGAGACATATAATACAAGGATATGAATTATTCTTTTTAGATATATTTATATATTCTAATTACTATATCGGATTTTCCTCCATTATCACCCCCCGCTATTGAAAATAACAGACCAACTCTAATATCAATAAATATATGACTTATTAACGAAGAAATATTAAGATCATACAAATGAAAATATTTTTCAATAAGAAAATAATCGAAATACATTTATCAAATTAATAATTCAATTATACAAATATACATATTATATTTTTCTATATTTTTGTTTATTATCGAACTAATTAATATACATATTTAATAATTATATATATCTATATTGATATTTGAAGAATATGTTTATGTATAAATAATAAATAATTTTAAATATACAACTAAAATCTTATTAAAGGTAATATTTAAAGAATTATAAATTCTATGTACAGAAGAATAATATATTAATAAATCAGATACCGATTTAATATAAAGAAATATATAATCGAAAAAAATATTAAAATAATATATTTAATTTTAAAAGGCATATTTATATCGATAACAATTTATGCGAATATTTTTAATATTCAATATATGAATAATGGACAAAATTATTTGTAAAACGCAATACCATTTGATATGATTATGGTTTTTGGTGGGGCCCATATCATTCCCTAATATTTCTCCAAATCGTAGTTAATATAGCAGACCAACACATAGGCTAGAACACAAAATCTAACTCACAACCTCAGATTAGAGGCTTACAATGCTGCTGCACAAGAATGACACAACATTTGACTTATGCACTTGTGTTCTTGTGGCACCGGGCTGTGTAAGGGTCACAACAAATAAGCGGGGACCTAGTAGCTCCGACCAACACTAGTAATGAGAGAAGTGCGTCTACGGAGTGCCTGGCGTGACATTTAATTTGTCGTTCGTTTATCGTTTAGGCAATTATCTGCGCTTATTATTGATGAAAATTTGTGCCCATCGAATTAGCTCAAATCTGCTCAAATAAACATGCAAATTCAATAAGGTCTGGTAACCCCAACATCTTTAAATCCACTACATTTTAACAATATCGTTTTCCACAGAAACAAAATCCTCAATATAGGTTTAGGTCAACCAATAATCTTGTCTGTCGTTCATATAAATGACGTTGTTTATTTGTTTTGTCGGCCTTGCACATTCAATTTGGTGAGTGTATTATCGTTTTCCAGATTTTGTATCTTATTTATGTTAACGTTGTTTTCACAATGCGGCAGACTTTTTGGACATGTAAACAGACTTGCGATGGTCAAAATTCCTTCTGTATGGTAAATTCATGAATATCGCCTTCAATGGTGGTATCGCCATACGCAGCGCGAGCATTTTTTTGATTTGTCGCCATTTGGTGGGGGCAGTAGTAGCAGTAGCAGTAGGAGTAGGTGTACTAGTAGTAGTAGTAGCAGTGGTAGTAATGGTGGTAGTAGTAGTAGATGCAATAGTAGTAGTATCAGTGGTCGTAGTAGTAGTCGAAGCAATAATCGTCATCGTAATATTTGTAGTGATAATAGCAATAGTAGTAATAATAGTAGTAATAGACCAGTCATGTCTTGAATTTGTTTGGAAGATATATTTCAAATTGGGCATTGGTTTCATAATACAGATTCGTCTATATTTATATTATCATTTGATTATCATTTAAAATACTATTTAATATAAATATATTTCGGACCAATCAATCGTTTGCGCAAAACAATAGCGACATTCCCTAATAATCTTCATATTTAAAAAGTTGTATTGCAATTATGCAATCTAAATTTTCCTATAATTAAATATAATATTATCAATATATTGTCATGTCTTAAATAAAATGCATAATCAATATCGGATATTTTATTTTATAATTAGTCCATATATAAAACAAATTATTAATATAATCTATTCATTAATAAAACAACAAAAAAATATATATTTTAAAAAATATAATATATATAAATATCAATAATATTAAATATTTTTACGACAAATTATATTAACAATAATATAAATATATATATGAATAATAATTAATTTAATTCAATATCCCCAATAAACAATATTACTATTTATTTAAATATACTATTTTCTATATATTTATAATTATTACTTAAATAAATAACAATATTACATATTTCAGCCTGAGTGCGGTCAGGCCCGTATTGGGCAGCACAGCTATCTAGCTGCGGGTGCTTCAGTGAGCATCTAGCCACAGTCACGATGCTTGTGAAAAGCGAAGGTCAAAAGGTCAAAAGGCTCATGTAGTCTCACCGGAAAAGGCCGTAGCCAGCAAATCGGACAGGTCGACGGTCAAATTTTCAATGGGTCTCCGCCACCACAAGTTCAGATCATCCTGAGGAATCAACCAGATCAGACAAGCCGAGCGGCGGATGGGGTCAACGACCGGGCATCTGATCGCCTCTTTCCCATCATCTGTCAGCCAGGAGCTACCCGAGCTGATGAAGAGACACTAGTAGTGGCCACTGTCTGGATCGTCGCCAAAGTGACAAACTATGGCCACCACACGGTATTGGAGCCAGCTGACATCCCGACCAGAGGGATAATTGAAGATCGGTATATGGACCTCGGCACGAGAGAAGTCCACTGGAGTGTCACGCTTCAAATCGAGGGCAGGAAATCTTTCGAGTTGCAATACAATGCATGGACATGTATGCAGGCATTCGTGTAGGGATCCTGGCAGTGCCACATGTTAATCAAAACTTGCAGGTCACATCTCTTTTCTTCCGGCATTCGAAGGAGCAAAGGTGCTAGGAGTGCACCCCGGTCTTCAGTGGAGTTGGCCAAGCGTGTTTGGCAGCCATTGGACTCCGGACCCCAAACATGGCCATGGAGGTGTTGACCTCGTAGCCAACCCAAAAATTCGGCTGCATCCTGCTGTTCAGTGGGAGCGTGCTCATTGAACCATGGTTGCAGCAGCCTTTGAAATGGAACGGATGCACAGAGATCCACACCTTCAGAGGTGTCGAGCAGTTCAAATAGAGTGTCCTCCACTGATCCCAAAGCTCAGGATCAAAGCCCTCCGGCCAAAGTGGCCCATAGTTGTCCCATCAGTGCTGCATTGATGCAGCAGGCGTTTGATGAATTGCAAAGCTTGGTCCGGAGCAACTTGCGCATCAGCGTCTCACACGGTGGGCGATCGCGGTGGCAAGCGGGGATCTTTGCAGGCCGGTTGGCCTCAAGCGCAGCAAGATCAACTGGCATATCCCGCTTCCGCTCAAGGTGTGGAGAATCTCGAACAGCTGAGTCGATGCAGCGCTACGGAGGCTGAGGTCGAGACGCCACGGTATCGTCACCTGGGAGTCCTCCGGGATTTGATCTCGATTCATGAGTTTGAGAGCGGAGAAACGCTGGATCAGGTCGCCCTGACTTGCCAACTGTGAGAGCTGGATGGTGATCTCCTGGACCTTCTCTTGCGTCAGCGGCTGCTGCTTCGTTGGTCGAAGGCATTTGGCCGCACTGTCCCATGAGAGGTAATTCCAGGCATTTTCTGTTGTCAATATTCCTTTCTGTCGAAGAGCCTGGACCAAGGGATCGTCTGCGCTGTCGTACTTCAGCTTTGTCAGGCGTTGAATCAAGATCTCGACCACCTTGAGGAAATTGACCTGTCGAAGAGAACAAGTGACGCCGGAGTTCTGTCTCTGTTGATGCTATTCCTTGGCAACTAGGATCATTTCCGGCAGGATCGATCCATGGCCGGCTTGCAGAAACAACAGGAAGCTGCGATCCAGTCCCATCTGATTGAGCATGTCCTCTTGACGCAGGGTCAGCTTGGCCAACATCATCAAAAGCTCTGTATCCCCGTCGTGCTTCGAAGAGGTGGTTGAGGAGTCTGATCGGGATTAAGGGCAAAAGCCATGGTGAAGCTTGCTTTGCAATGTATGCAGCTCAATCGTCCAGGAAACATATCCAGGCTTGGTCGAAAGGGGAACGAGCTGTGGGGTTATCAATTTGATGAACTGTGCGAAGATGGCTGGCAACAGCCTTGCGTCCAAGATGCTCAAAACACAGCGGACATTCATGCTCTTGAATGGGAATCGGAATTTCTGTTGTCGTGGCACGAAGTCGATGTGTGATGGTGTCTGCACCAATAGGTCAACCCTTCTTGGCAGGCGGAGGCATATCCACTGTCTGTGCATGAGCCATCTGTGATGGGTGTGCAAACCATTCAAACTCAAGAAACAGGCATGACAGGTAGGGCACTTGTGGAGGGCAGCTTGTGGTCTGTCCTCTGGTACATGGCCAGTGGCATTCAACTGTTCAGCTTCCCCTCCATCGATCTTGGCACGTTTCGTTGCCGGCTCAGGGTGCGGCTCGATGGGTAGGGTCTCTGGGCCTGAGGGCACGGTGGCGGACCAGGGTCGTGTGCGAAGTGGCATGACATGACCGGACATGGCTGCTAATTGGTACATGACCGCACAGGTGTGCTTCCATAGATCAAGGCTTTTGCATTGATACATAGGGCATTGGCCTTTGCCGGAGACCAAATTGGACAGACCACTCACAAAATCATATTGCTGCTTGGCAGGTCCAACAAGCTCAAGGTGGGAATCCGTGTAGTGCCGTATCATGGCTCTGGCATGTACTTGCAAATTACAAAAAGCACATTTCGCAGCCAATTCCGAACACAGGGCTTGGTCCAACATGAGGCCCATGAAGGAGCGGTGTCTGATGTGCATTCTGAGCTCGTCCCGGGCGACGATGGGCTGAACAGTGGCCTGGGCAACATCAAATGCATGGCAGGCTCGCTTATTGATATGGTCTTTAAGGGCATATAGCATGGTGAATTGATGTTTGCAGTGTCTATAGATAGATCTACCTTCAAACGAATCTCTCAGTGGTCGGAAGACATCTTCTGGAAGACATGGGACCTGGTGTTGTCGTCGAAGGTGATTCTTGAGCATCCCCGCCTGTACAATGTGCCTGTGACATTCAGGGTAGGCCAACGAGGCCTGAGGCAGTGGTGGCGTGGGTGGGACATATGCATTCATGTCACATGGCGGATATGCAGGGCTAAGCGTGCAGACATCCGGATGTGGCTCAGCGGGCTCCATCAAGTGCTGGGTTTTGAGTGCCAGAGCGGTGGTCAACTTGCAATGATGTGCTGCAATGTATGTCCATGGAGGTTGAACTTCCAGTCGATTGTAGAAGTCCGTGGTGTTTTCATGTGTGAGATGGATTGGTGAATGATTCATGCGTCTATAGTGAATATTAATCATGTTGACAATTCTTTTACAACATGAAAACGGCAGGTCCATTTCATGAATACCATAGAGGACAGTTAGCACAACACACTGCTAATACAATCGAAAACGGACATGTGCTGGAATGGATTGTGCCTGGAGCCACCGCTTCAGGATCGAGTAGCATTGTTGCGCGGCTTTGATACGACGAGCCGTGGTGTCTGTCTCCCATGCTCTATAACCTATGATCACACCAAGGTACACTGTTTTGGCCACCATCGGCAGTCGAAAAGGTGTGTCCGGGATCACAAGCTGGGGACCTTGTTTGGTCCGGCTGATCCAACGGCGTGTGAACTTAGAGACCCCCTTGCCAACCGCCCTGAAGAGAACAACACTCTTAGTGGTATTGATGTTGAATCCAAAGGAACGAAAGGTGTGCAAAATGTGGGCGAGGTCTCCGAGAGCACTCTGGCCGTCTGCCATGCTGTGCAATGTTCAGCGAAGGTGGACATCGTCTGCGTACCCAATCAGGTGGTCGTGCAGCCATGCATGGGAATACCTCTGGAGGAATTCTTGCATTATGAGACCCATACATAGGGTCCAGAGGATGGGTGCATCCATGGATCCCTGTTTAATCCCTCTCGAAGCGTCGATTGTCCCAATCAAGGATTTGAAGGGAATGTGATACTTATGGGGGGCCAATCAGGTCTATATCATATGAAGAACATCTGGTGGGAGATCTATCTGGTTCAAAGCATGGAGCACGAGGTCTCGGCGGACAGTGTCAAATGCCTTTTCCATGTCCAATGAGACCTGGAGGCCTCCGAACAGACCTTGAGGGTGTGCATCCATTTGTCGATCACGATAAAGCTGGCGAATTTGCTGGCAGTGCTGTGAGACTCGGAGGAGACACTCAATGATGCCTCTCTGCGGGTGGTTAAAATCTTGGATACAACTTTGAGAACCGGGTGCTGGAGACAAATGGGTCTCAGTGCCGCAGGCTGTGTGCTGGATTTACCTGGTTTAGGAATTAAGTGCAATTATCCGGCTAGCCAGTGACTAGGTGGTGCCACTTGCTCTGCACACCAGTAGTGTTCTATGGCTGCATAGATCGGACCCGCGAGCTCTGGTGCAAGGTGTCGCCAAATGATGGCGGGCATGCAGGGTGGAGCCAAGGCTTTCATAGCTGGTAAGTGGAGAAAGTCCTGCAACACATCTTCCTGGGTAAAAGGAAATATTTGGAGGGAAACATTACCAGGGTATTGAAAGGAAGTGTCCTGAAACAGCTGGCCAAAGAACTGTTCTATGCGTTGGAATTCAAATGATGGGGTGAATGGTTGTCCATGATCATCATACATCTGGATCTTCTGAGGATGTTTCTTTGGGCACAATTTGCGGACCTTGCGAAATCAATCGTACGTCTGATGATGCATGGCCAAGTCAGCACTTTCCTTAAGGAAGTCTTCAAGTTTCTGTCGTTTGTTCTGGCGGCTGAATCGGCGAACTTTCTTGTGGTACCTACGAAATAAAGCAAGGTGCTTCCAGGCCGTAAAACGAGAAGCGAGCAACCGATCAGTCAGTGCTCTCACGACTTTTCTGGCCTGCCACATGCGGGCAGTGATGGAAGCAAGCGGGTTGCATGCGATTGATATGGAGGTCTGTTTGGCAAACCAAGACTTGCACAGGTCGATCAATGTATTTTCAAGTTGAGGAAATAAGGATGGTTCATTGGCAATGATCGATTGCAAGTGTTGTCTGGTCTCCCAACAAAATCCCTGCCAGCGCTGGGTGTTCTGTTTCATGTCCTGTCGAATACGGTGACGGTCAAATAGGACGAGCGGTTTGGGTCGGGGTCCTGGGTACCATTTGGGAATGGTCTAAGTCAGCGGATGATGATGGGGGCCGAGGAGGCCAAAATTGAAAACGAAATCTGTGAGCAATTGGGGTGCAATTAAGGGCCAACTAATCTGCTGTTTTCGCATCAAAGCAAAATCAATCCGATTGAAGTGAGTGCCATGCTTAAAAGTCGGCCGAAACTGATCACGACAGTGAAGTGCAACTAGTTCGAACTGCTAGATCAAATTAGAAAACATCTGTTTATCTCTCTGTGCCCTTGTAGATACTTAGGATCGGCGGTGTACACTTTACAGAGCAGGTGAGGGAATGGAGTATCAAAATCACCACATCCTATGACCTAATTGTTATGAGGCAGGCATTCAAAACAATGTTGCAAGAGAATCCACACATGCTGCCGTTTCGAAAGGATCTAACGTATGCCATGTTGCATATACCAGGCCTGTTGGTAAACGATCACGAAATCATGTGGGCGGTGAAGGATCAATCGTTCCTAAAGTAAATGGCCATAAATATGGGGGACTATCGAAATGTAATCCTATCGAACAAGTACTAAAAACACCATGAAACAAAATGGATGCAAATCGATCTGTTAAGTACACTATGTGCCAATGCTTCGTGCTCCACTCATTGGTCATGGATCATCCGGATTCCTAGATAACGATAATATCATAGGGGTTATTATCATTCCATTGCAACCATAAATGGTATTCAATCGAGCGGGAAGTGTTCCATTAAAACATTCGAAGCTGTCCGGATCCAAGGGATAGGCGGTATTAGTGCAGATTTAATTACACAAGGTTAAGGAGTATTTGCAAATATATGTTATTTAATATAAAAAGAGATTTAATAAAAATAACTCTATTTTCCTGTAAATGTACCATATCCTTCCCTCAAGGTTCTAATATAAAAACGCTTTAATTGCATTTTGCAGGAGTATTTGAAAAGTTTCATTCAAAGTTACTCCCATCCATCCTAAGCCGGATAAATAATCCTCGCGTCGAATCCTCGAAATTCAAAATAGCTGCATAAAAATAACTAAACGAAAATTCAACTCAAATACAATCGAAATAAAACGCCGCCCCGCGAATCCCAAATCACGCACTACTCTTAATCTAAAATAATTCTTAAATTAAGATAGCGCTTATTTAAAAAACATATATATCCTTTTAAATATAAATTCGATATATAATTTTTTTCATTAATTATTAAAATAAATATTTCAAAATATATAAAATATAAAACATTTATAATATATAATTTATTCTAATATATATATTAACTACATAATATTCATTAATAAATATTATATAAAAAAAACATAATTCATTAATACAAATATATATATTATTTTTAATATCACATAATCTAAATATATCTTTAATTATATCGATATCAACATTTCCTACAATAATTATTATAATCAATTCAATATACGATATATATATATATATATATATCGAATTATTTCCATGATATGTCAATCGTTTATTTTCATACCATTGGGAGGAACATATTGTCATAGTCGATATGTGTGATTGTGTTTGTGAATATGTGTTTGTGATTATATATTTGTGGATGTATTTGTGGTTGTGTGTTTGTGAGGGTATTTGTGATCATGTTTGTGTGTTGTTTGAGGCCCGGTTGTGCCTCCTTCCTTCCTTCCTTCCTTCCTTCCTTCCTTCCTTCCTTCCTTCCTATTATTTGTAGCATGTAAATGCACGACAACAATCAAATAAATAAGGTATGTCAACGTCAAGGGATGTTATAGCCATAGCTAATTTTTTGAACATAGATTTGATTCACTAAGCAACGGCTCGATTCAATTCCAATGCCATGTCATTGGGAGAAGTAATGTCTCTCAAACGACGCGACAGTTTGCAGTACCGAATCAATAGAAGCACAAGAAGAACGGCAAGGACAATGGTCGATGCCATGAAGATCTTGGTGTTGAGGTCCATATGTGGTTTCCTGTGCCAAGAATCATCCAGGAATGCCTGCTTCTTTGTGTTTTGGTTGTTTCGTCGAGTCTACACAATCTTGAAAGCAAAACAATGTGACCGCTTTTGCGGTATTGAATCGAACAGAATCAGCGCTGTGTGTGTGTCTGTAGTGTTCTGTCCTGTCTGGCACTTGCTTCACTCTTGCGCCCTGTTCTGCTAGAAGTCGAAGCATATCTCCCAGCCGGTAGCCGCCCAGCACAATCTGCCGACGCGACATCTCCTGGAGAAAGCTTCCAAGGCCTCCTTCACTTTTAAGCTCCGAAGAGCTTGGCGATTACCCACTATCTAAGTGGGAGAAGGGATTGATGACTCAGGTATGGAAATGGGAAGTTGATATGTTTTTGTAGCAGTTTCCTACAGAAAGGCATTAGCAAATCTTTTGCTCGAGTTTCCTTGTGACAACCATGACCTTCCTATATCTCTCGATCTTTTTTTGCCCTGTCTGCTCTGTCCGTTCAAGTATATACATCGTGGATAACTGCAGATGTGACTCGAATTCAGCATAAGTTTTCCAAAAGCAAACCATGTCCAGTGCCTTGGCCCAGACAGCATAGTCGTCTGGAATCATGGAATTTCTGGTAATGCCACCGTAAGCACCTCTTGGGGCAGGACTTCACCACCACCTTTCTATGGGAGCCAGGAAACCAACTCACTAAAGGCTGGCAGCCTTCGCCTTGTAGGCCAAATGAACATGGTCATGTGAATGCAAGAGCTCATTGCCCTTATAATTTATCATTATTCATACCCTACCGTTCAAGCTTCAAGACGATCAAGAAGGCCTTTCAAACCTTTCAGCTAGGACCGGGCAGGATGATGGCCCTTTCAATCAATATTTTACTTGGTGGTCCGCCCAGGGACGCCTGGCACCCCAGTATCAAAAGTGTCATTGACCCAGCGCACGAAGACTTGCTGACCTGATCCAAGTGAAGAAATGGCCCGGAAAATATTCAAGGACTTACTCTCCCCAAATCAAACGCATCCCCCTAAAGTGGATTTTATTCTTTTTAGACCACATTATATAGTCGACAGATGCTGAAAGGGCACAACTGGTGTCTGTGAGGAGGATATGTTAGCAACAGTCTGCAGGGATAAGTATTGCACATCCTCCAACATGGACACGGCCATATTAGTTAAGCATGAAAAAAAGTTCCATGACCCATGCCCTGTGACACGGCAATGTTATTTTGTTTTTGGCACGTGCAAAGACCAACATAGCCCTCCAAAATTGGCATTGAGTCTTCCAGAATGGCAACATTCTTAGTGGCAAGGACTAACATAGCCCTCTAAAATGGTCACGTGGTTGACCAAAATTGCAAACTTTATGGTTGCCCCAGGCCAGGTTAGCAGTGTTTTGGGCCTTTTCTTGAAGCTACCGCAAAGCAGAAGTTACATGCAATTCCCCAGGAAACACCGGAGAGGTTTTGGATATGTTAGTTGGGGTCTTCAGTGCTGCCAGGGCTACGTTTGATTTGGGGAGTGTAGCACCTGAGGTCGAAGGACTTAGCACCCCAAGAGTATGGTCTTGATCCATTGCTTTGTTTACGTTTGCGCGCAATCTGCAAGGAGCTAGTGCTAGCAAGTACTTGGTTGCTTTGGGGCAGAACCAGCTGTAAGGTTCAGACAGCTTATTTTTTTGTAGTGAAGCAACCTGTTTGAGTGTCAGCTGCCCAAAGCTTGGATTAACTGAGCCCGTGACTGACAAAGCAGCATAAATTAAGAACATATCTTCACCTATCCTGAAAAATATCTTGGGACCAGCTACAACGACCTACTTGAATGCGGATAGCGTATGTTTCGTGCAAATATGTTCCAGCCTTCTTGGATAATTGGATAATTCCTTCCTGCCTAGCGGAGCCCTAGGATCTTCAGATGCCTTGAAGGGTTATATAATGCTTTCCAACTGAAGCTTGCCAGTGAAACTTCTAACTTATCTTGGAATCTCGTGTCCTGAATGCTGAATGCTTGTGATCTTTTTCAATTTGTCCAGGTTTAGGCTGCACGCTCATAAAACTGTATATATATATATATTATATATGTATGTATGTAACACACACATTATACAATTATTTAGATTGATTTGATCTGACTCTAGTTACCCTAGCTGCCCTAGCTGCAGGGTTGTTGGTAGAAGTTTGGGATATGTTTGTTTACAGCAGTGTGTTTCACAGTAGGTCAGTAGGCCAGAAAACATGTTTTGGAGCTATCATCCTTACTGTTGAACGGTTGAATTGTGCCCGGCTGGCGGTTACAAGTACTTGGCGTGATGGAACTGGTTGGCAGGGCCTATTCTTTTCGCATTGCTTGTATTGAAGGGTTGCCTTTCTAGTGCAGTGCAGTGGACGCAGTATTGCTGCATCCTACTACAGCTTCTACTTGCTTGAGTTGTGAAGAATCTTGCCCAGCATTACCAAGTACTTCTGAGAAGAAGCATTCATTCTCAAGGTTCAATATCATTGGCAAAAATGACCCAAACATACAATGCGCATGAACTACTTAAATACCAGCGCCACCAAAACCTGCTTCTTATGATGCGAACATGCCGTCTCTCTCTCTCTCTCTCTCTCTCTCCCTCCCTCTCGCCAGTCCAAATCATTCACCAGAAAATGTTGCTATGCATGCTTCGTTGCAAATATCAAAGACACCGGAGGGCTTCGATTTGTTCTGCCTGCAAACATCCAGAAGCGGTTGAAATCTATTGAAACCATAACCCTGAACCCTCCATCATTTCTTGTACAGTCAAATGTCCATGATGATGATGATGAAAGTATACGATGACGGACGACCACAGCGCTAACGCCCAAGGCATGACATCTATGATTGACCTATGTGGACACTATTTGCCAACAAACCTATTCCGTACAGCAAACGTTTGGAGCAAACCTATGCCTTCAAAGCCACATGTCCTCTTTTGCTCAGTGATGTCTTTATATTCACATCGTCGCCACTGTATCTTCTGTCAGATTCTCTATGTCATTCTACAGCTTCTTCCGACGAGCACACCTATATATACAGTGCTTTGTGCTCTTCCGGAACAGTACTGATTGATGGGCGAGTAACTTTTTCAATACCAGTGGGCCCATCGCCCAAGAATACTAGTAGCATGGGTTGGGTTGTAGCGCAGCTTCTTATTCCGTCCTCTTTGCATGTCACAACCTCAGGACTTATAGCTATAGTTCTTCAGACAAAGGTGACGCCTTGAAGTGTCCGCAAGAAAGCCTAAACATGGTTTTCACGCCAAACAATCCATAGTTAATGTAACCTCATCTTACCATGTCACTCAAACGGAAGAAATGAAACGGCTCAAAAACAGGAATACAGTACCAATACTACCAACGGTTATTTGCTTGCAGCCAAGCACCTGCAGCAAGCCGAAAAGAAAGCAGGACAATGCATATCAACAATATACAATATACTATAGTCTGACCGTGATAAGAATTGCGGCATTGCGAAGCATTTCTCCCCCAAGCGTTCACCCCACAACTGGCCGAGTCTCAACTGAGTCCAGCAGGCTTTCAGGTGTTCCGGGTCGTAGCGCGTCCCAAAGCTTGAAGGCCTCGGTGGGAATTGCCAAGTAACCCGCAGAGTTCTCCAAGACTTCTCCGCTGGAAGCAAGGACGGTACTAGGTGCTCCTGGCCTTACTACTAGGAATAAGGACACTACTAGGAGCAAAGGGCATCGCTACTAGGAGCAAGGACGCAACTAGGTGCACAACTTCCACAACTTGCGTTTATTGCATGCCGCATGTGGTGCTCAGTAGTTCCATTGGCTTTTCAGTTGGGGTAGAGGTCATGCAGTGAGGCAAGCAACTTCAAACTCATCTACTGTATTGTCTTGTCGTCTACTGTAGCCTCATCCAAGGCAAACTGCCCTGGTCTACGGCCATCAATGCTGCTGCAATCCACTTACCACGGCTTCTCAATCGTCTTGTGTCCCGGGCCTGCTTGGAATGTCGTGGCTAGATCTAGATCTGCCAAGCTCCCTGACATGAGCTGAATCATTTCCTCATATTTCGCATCCCGAGAAACGGATACTTCGTGATCAAATCGCTGGCATTCTGGGTCAGTGCTTCTCGATGATCCTCAGGTGTCAGTACAAGGAACATTCACCCAGTACTGCCCAACTCAAGCGATTTCTTGCGAAGCCAAACTCAACTTCAATATGTTTGAGAAGGCTTCAACACTCCAAAGCTTCACATTTTTTTGAGCCAAAGGATGGTTTACCTAAGTCACATCGGTCTCCGGCCTGGTAATGAGGCGACCAGTTCACCAGGTATTGGCAAGCAGCAGAGTCCCAGTAGAAATGCAAATTGTTGGCACCACAGTCGCTGATGACGGGGATCCTGCTTGGATTGGCTAAAGGAATCCGCTGTTCTTTGATTGATTTTTAGGCTTAAGTAGCTAGTAGCAAGGTCAAAGGAAGCTAGTAGTCACAAGGAAGCTACTCGGCTGGGACGCAAAAGAGCTCAGGTTTCCTTGAAGAACCTCATGCACCGATTTGGTTCCTAGGAACAAAGGGCATCGCTACTAGGAACAAGGACGCTACTAGGGGCTCCTGGCCGTACCACTAGGAGCATCCTTACTACTAGTAACAAAAAGCTTTTAGGGAAACTTGACTTTGGAGGTGTTCTACTTCTTCCACATACTGGTGCTTCATGGCTGTACTCCTGTCCACGACAGTCATGACACACAACTACGCTCTTCTTCTTCTTCTTCTTCTTTACAACTTGTGAGAATCTACTACTCCATCCAGGATCCTTCTTTGTTAATCTCAAGGGCTAAGCTTTTTGGACCTGTTTGGCGAGGAGACCTCAAGTGGATCCTGCAAAAAGCGAGACATTCAATGTCCATCACACATCTTCTTTACAAGTGCTACAATACAATATATGTCGAAAGCTCAAATTCGCAACAAACCTCTCGTTGTTGTACCTGGCTGTGTTCGTTGCGATGGTCGACCGTGTTTGTTGTCTTGTTTGTGGTGTGGTTGGTCTTGCGGCCCTGTGGCCATAGCCGTTGTCATAGCTGGCACTTTGTCTATGCCATGGCTAGCTGTACAAACAGCATGATTCCAGGAATTTGTCCGAAATCAGTGTTGCAACTCTTTTGTCCATCAAACCCGCCGGTCAGGTTGCCACCACGATCACCTTGCGGCAAATGACCCAAACGGGCGTCATCAAAGTAGCCATCAGCTGAATGCAAGGGCTGATGGATATCACCTGGAACCGGGTTGTGCACAGTGTGCTTCATTGTGTGACACATAACTGGAGAAGAAGAAAACGGAGAGGTTAAAGGGGGCCTTACATTCCTTTGTCCTTTTCTTTTTCTTTGTTTCTAATTGCGATGGCCTCCAACCTGTAGCGATGGCCTCCAACCTAGAAAGAAGTGGCCTTACCTTCCTTTTTCATATCTTTGTTTTCTTTTCCAGTTGTTCTATGTTATCCTGCTGTCCAGCGGCCCACCAGGTGGATGACCTCAGATTTGCACTGGCGTGCAGCGAACTGCATTGCCTGTGCAGTCTTCCTCTCCATGATGTCTTGGGACAGTGAATATATAAATACCCGGTTGAAATACCCATGGCTTTTGAACATGAATAGCCTGCAATTGGCTCAAGCAAACAGCTGTCACCCAAGCCCATATTATGTGAAACCCTGGAAGCTGGAAGGCTACCAGCAATGTCAAAGCGCCCATCGCAGCATGAAGTTGAAGGCGAAACGGGAGTTCGAAGTTCCTTGGCTAGCATCCTGCTGAGTGGGTGTGAATGCCCATCAAATTCACGCCTTGATTCACAGACCCAAACAATGAGCCAATCAGCATCTCAACTTTGGAACTGCACGTCAGTGAGGAGCGAAGTGCATTGCAATACTGCAAGTGGAATGCGGGCCAATCTTCAACAGTATTCTGCTGCCAGGCCTCCCATGGAAGTGATCGCCGAAGTTAGAGTGAAGGAAGCAGATGGATTGGGCAGCCATTGATCAGCGCAATGCGGAAGGGTCAAATTCTGTGGATTGTAGGGCTTCTCCTCTGCTCGGCAGGCTTAGGACCCGGAAAGTTTCAAATGAAGCACAATGAAGCATTACAGTATTACAGTAACATAAAAGGACAAAGGACATGTGTCAAAGACCGGACACTTTTTAAATTAGCAGGTTGTCAAGGTGTTCACCGCTGCAGGTATGCATACCTGGAAAGTGACAAGTTGTGACAAGTGCTTTAATACCGTTTCGCAGTGAACACGAAGGATTGACATGTGAATCATCATCACAAGCATGCTCTGAAGCTTCAATTCCAACATGTGCACTTACTTGAAGCCAAATATATTTGTTGTGTATGCCTGCCTGTACATACAGTTGATTATTGTGGTTATGCAAAGCTTTGCCAGTTCCACAAACTCGCACTGACGACAACCAAAATTTGCTGCCAGGTCTCATCAAAATGCCAGGGATCAAAAATGTGTATGTTCTCCATCACAGCCTCAAACCGCAACTCTGACTATGCCACGCGGTGACAAACATTTTGAGACATTAGGAAGAATGCGAGTGTTAAGTTCCCCGTGAAGATCATGGCAGCTACATGGCGGACACTTTAACCCTTGCAACCGACTAAGGTCCTGAAACTCTGAAACATGGTGTGTCAGTGCAGCAAAAAGATTGGTTAGTGAAAACAGTCCTACTTGGTCCTACTGAGTACATAATAAACAGTGTTGTTTGTGCGCCGCACAACCGGTGGATCTAGCATGTGCACTGAGTTTCCCGTGTGCTCGCCTCAAGATCAGGGCGGGCGCGCGCTTTACGATCGAGCAATGGCGGACTGAAAGGACGCGTGGCCGCGTCGACCGAACTCACGATCGAGGACCTCGTGAACCTCGAACCCGGTGACAGAAGCTTCGTTACCAACATTGGTAGCGGAGCGCTACCAGGGCGCTCCAAGAAGAAGAGACGATGCCAGGACCTTCAGCCTCCGGTCCCTCTACTACCTCCTCAGCTTCAGGTGGGTCCATCGAGACGATGAAGGACACCTACATCCCGGTTTTCAACAACCGAGTGGCTGACTACAAGGAGTGGAGGCAGCGCATCGTCCTCTACAAGAAGAAACTGGCCCTTCAAGGAAAAGAGAAGGAGTCGATCTTGAACCTTCTCACAAGCCTCCAAGGCACAGCATGGAAGCAGGTCGAACACCTCGTCGAGAAAGTGGCCGAGGCCTCCGACGGCTTTGAGCAGGCGCTGAAAGCATTGGATGCTGCCTTTCAGTACGATGATCGGGTAGAAATGCCCAGAGCTCTCGAGAAGTTTTTCTATCAACTGACGAGGAGGAGCGACCAAACACTCCTATCTTACTGCTCAGACCACAGAGAGCAGCTTCGAGAAATCGAACGCCACAACATCCACATCCCAGACAGTGTCAGTGGCTGGATGCTTCTTCGACGGAGCAACTTGACGCAAGAACAGAAGCACTTAATCCAGTCGCAGGTTGGCCCCGAGATGAAGATGGCGAAGGTGGAAGAGGTCATGTACTACCTGCTGGGACAAGACTTCAAGTCAAGGTCAGAGCAGCCAAAGATCTGGAACAAGCATGTCAAGGATGACGACGATCTCGAGGAGACCTACGTTCAGGCCGACGAGGAGCTCTATGAAGAGGATGCCACCTATGAGGACTAGGAGGATGACGGTGCCTTTGGTGGCCAGGATGAGGAGCTCTACTACACGGAAGAGCCCTGGCCAGAGGAGTCGGACCCGGCTCTTGAAGAAGCCTACGCAGCCTACCTTGATGCTCGTCGGCAATTTGCCAATCTCCGTGCTGCAAGAGGTTTCTACCCAGTGGTGGCACTGTCGAACCCGTCTGACATGCCTGGATCATCTTCGTCCTCAATGACTACTTCCCATAGGCCAGTGACCAAAGGTTCAAAAGGGAAGAAAGGAAAAGGAAAGGGGAAGCCACCACCCCAAAAGGGAACTGCTTTGAACAGAGGACGAACTGCCCTAGACTCCATGCAGTGTTTCAAGTGCGGACGTTTCGGGCATGCAGCAGCTGAGTGTCCAATGAACAAGACCTCGCAATCTCAAGCGGGCCAATTGACCGAGACCACCGCCAAGACCTCAGGACAAGCCTTCATGATGCATGACCTCAGCCGAAAAGGGACCCCGCAACTCTCTGAGCAAGGCTGGTTTGGTTTGCAGGATGGTGGAGCCAGCAGCATGGTGTGCGGGCATGAGACTCTCATGAACATCATCGAGCACGTGAACCAGCGTGGTGTGCCCTTGGAGAGATATACCTTCCATCCAACCACGAAGATGTTTGGCTTTGGGGGTGATGCCATGAGGAAGGCAGAGTGGACCGTAAAGCTTCCGGTCTACGTGGATGGTCAGTCAGGCATGATCGAGTGCTTCCTGGTGGGCGGCGCTACGCCTTTGCTTGTTGGACGACCCATCCTCAAGTCATTGAAGGTGAAGGTGGACTGGGACAAGGATCTCATCTCCTACGGCGACCAGGCTTGGAAGCCGGCCATCAAGGGCGACCGTGGTGAGTACCTCCTCAGGTTGGACGAGGGAGTGCAAGGTGACCCACAACGGACAGGAACGATGCATTCCTCCACCTACACGCTCCTTCAGTACCTTGAGGCCACTGGGCGAGATCCACCGGAGCACTACCTTCAGGTTGATGGAGACCCCTACCAGGATAACCTCACGGATGATGATGAACCTGTGATGAATCAACAACCTCAAGGACAAAACGATGAACAGGTGGCTGAAGTGCGAAAAGAGATCACCGACAAACTCCTCCGAGGCGTTCGCTTTCATCGCGCAACAATGTTTGCCCATCGTCGATCAGTGTTGGAGCAAGGACTACGTGCCCATGAAGAAGGAGCCAAGGTGTTTTGGGAAGTTTACTCAGGTGAAGCCAGTTTATCCTTGGAGATGCAGAGAAGAGGCTATCTGGTGTATAGCTTTGGAAGATGTGGCACCAGACTTTGTGTGGTTGGCTCCAGCGTGCAAGAAGTGGTCCAAGATGCAAGCTCTCAACGCCTTGACCCCAGAGCAGGAGTTCGCCTTGAGATGTGAACAGGACTATGAGGAAGCAGTCCATTTGAAATTGGCAGAACGCACCTTCGTGATCCAATACAATGAAGGAAGAGATGGAGCCATTGAGCACCCAGCACGATCCAAAGTGTGGTCAACGAAGACGTGGTCTAACCTTCCTGGCTGGCCATGTCGATTGGATCAGTGTGCCTACGGGACCAAAATCGCCGACCAGTATGTGAAGAAGCCCACAAGGTTGCAGCTCAAGTGCTTCCATGGCAGACTACCTGGCTTGGAGATGTCCCGGAGATCATGAACACCTACCTCTAGAAGGGTCCTTGCCGGGAATTGGTTCATTGACCAAAGCTGCCGGAGCCTACCAGACGACCTTCTGCTACGACATTGGTGCGGCAATCGACTGCCTCTTCTATGAGCCTGAGGAATTTGCCCTGGAGGGTGGAGAATGGGAAATTGAAGACATGGGAGAGTACACTCCTTCCGTGGCAGGAACCGAACAACGAGAACCAGATGAGCCCAATCACGAACCTGCACCTCCAGTAGACTCCGATGTCAGAGTGCAAAGCTACAAGGCTACTGGAGTACTTCAACGACTACAACGACAAGACCGCCAGCTAGCCAAGCGAACAGTGAGTCGACTCCACAGGAATCTTGGACATCCGACCAATGCAGAGCTCAAGCGACTCTTGGAGATGACAGGGGCCTCCAGCGTTCTTGTCGAATGTGTCCAAGAACATGACTGTGATGTGTGTCGTCAGCAGCAACATCGACCACAAGTACCAGTCTCCTCAGTGCCAAGTGTTCAAGAGTTCAACGCCAGGGTCCAAGCTGACACCCTTTGGATCAAGATTCCAAACATGAAGAAAGCTCTTCCCATCCTGATGATCAGCGACACAGCAACGCGTTTCTTGGCTGGACGAGTGATTTGGAAGGAATCACCAGAGGATGCCAAACCTCAAGACTCACAGAACAACAATGAAGAAAATGAAGCACCAACAGATGATCCGGCAGCACCGAGCAATGAAGCAGCACCACAAGAAATGCCTCCAGCACCTGTGCCGGAACATCAAAAGAGGCTTTATGAACCCACTGTCAATGAGAGCTTCAGAAACCTTCAGAAACCAGAGAAGCAGAGTGGACAAACAAGAGACACTGTCCTTTCTGAAGAAGCCAACGGTGTATGGACCCATGAAGTCAGAGACTGCCCGGTCAACGCCTTACGATCAGGTGGCCACAGAGGACATGAACATGCAGATTGAGGTGGATGTTCAAAAGATTGATGACCTACCACCAGGTTGGCACCTTGAAAATGGATGGCTCTGCTTAGATAGCCCCGAAGACGAGTGGGTCCTGGAAGGGAACTGGCTCATCAGGAACCACTATGTTCCAAGAAAGGAGGCCGATCGCCCATCGGACGAGGAATGCCCCATTGACCTCAATTACCTGGTCAAGGAGCGAGTGTCGAGCACGTCACACGGCACCTTCAAGGACCGATGGAAGAGGCACAGCCGAAACCCACTCATCGAGGAGGCCTACTGGACGGGACAAACTAAGTTCAAGATCAAGCACAACTGGCGGGAACAGGCACAACAAGACTACAAGAAAGCCAGCAACGGGTACAAGATCCTGAGAACACCTTCAGACAAGATTGCCAAGAAGAAGAAGGGCAAGGACGAGGTGTTCGAGAGGTACATGAGTGTGGCAGACCGCCAGGCCTTCATCCAGGCGAAGATCAAAGAGCTGGAGAGTTTCTTCAAGAATGAAGTATGGCTCTATGATGAGGAGAAGAACGCAGACCCAGAGCGAATCCTCAAGGCCCACTTCATTTTGACTTGGAAGAAGAATGAGGATGGCACTCCAAGAGCAAAGGCAAGACTCATCACACAGGGCTTCAAAGACCCAGATGCACTTTCCGGAGCTTTGTCCACAAATGCCCCAACATTGACCAGACTGGCAAGAGGCCTGGTACTATGCATTTGCCAACTTTACAAATGGCACATGTTCACCTCGGACATCACGACAGCCTTCTTGCAGGGCAAGAACTTTGACAAGGACTCCAATCGAGTGATCTGGATCAGATTGCCACGTGACGCCAAACAGCTTCTTGGCATGTCACCTGAGGAACCAACTTTGATGAGATTGGTGAAGCCAATGTATGGACTATGTGATGCTCCCCGTGCATGGTACGAAGACGCAACAGAACGCATTCTTCGAGTTGGCGCAGGCAACATCCAGAGACACCCACTGGACCCATGCCTCTTCATGGTCTATCGACCTTTGGACCCAGATCAAGTGATGGATCCAACGGTGGAGCGAGAGTTGGCCTGCATCTTTGGCATTCATGTTGATGATCTTGTTAGTTGCGGTGATCTGCAAGATCCCTACTTCCTTGAGGTCAAAGAGAAGCTCAAGAATGTCTTCACGTTCCGTGAGTGGCAAGAGGGCAACAACCTTGAGTACTGTGGAAGCCAAATCAAGAGTCTGGAATTTCCCAACTGGCTGGCGAGACTTCAAAGGCAACAGTGGCGACACTTCAGAAAGGCAATAAGCACTTGCGCTATGCCAAGGAGTATGCCGACGTGGGACTCCAGTACAGATGTCTTGGAGCCAAAGAAGACATGACCTTCATCGCCTACAGTGATGCTTCCTTTGCAACAAGATCAGACTTGAGCAGCCAAGGTGGATACCTCCTGGCTATGTGCCACAAGGACGTCGCCAACGGCAAGTGTGAAGGGCATTACAATGTGATCGATTGGAGAAGCTGGAAATTACCACGTGTGTCAAGAAGCACGCTCTCAGCAGAGTCTCAGGCAGCAAGCGAAGCCGCAGATAGTCTCATGTACACCTCCTTGTTCTGGAACCTCATCTTCAAGGCATTGATGCCACTGGATTCCGTGAGCACTGGACACCTGCAGAACAGTCCTAAGCTCATTGTGGATGCCAAGGCCTTATATGATGTCCTGGTGAAAGATGAGATCCAAGCAGCAACAGGGGCAGACAAGAGAACCACCATTGAGGCTCTTGTGTGTCGAGACAAGCTTTCATGCTGCAATGGAAAAGTCATGTGGGTATCCTCAGAGCTCCAGTACGCTGATGGTCTCACCAAGGATTCAGCAGCTGCTCTTCTTGGACAACGACTCCGATCTCATATGACAAGGCTGAAGAGTGACGAGACCGTCCAGGCTTCCAAACGGAAGAATGTGACCAACAGGAAGAAAGGTGAGAACATGTATGCCATCAGACGACCTGAGAGAGCATTGTTTGCAATGTTTGCGAACTACTTCCTGGACACCGTGAACGCTCTTGAAGAGAAAGATGGTAACTCCACGGGCACTATGAGTCACTATAAGGTGGAAGAACATGACCTGACTGACTACTTCGTGATGATCTTGATGATCATGTTCATCGGCGTGTTCACATGGCTCTTTTGGAGGTGGATGCAGGGTCCGAAGATTGTGATCCTTGAGAAGAAGTTCAAAGAGAATGATGCCCAGACAACTCGAACCGGACTTGAAGAACAAAGACTGGTAGAACTGCGCAAGGAGAACATCACCATCACCAAGCAGAACCAGAGATTGAAAGAAGAGTTGGCAGTGTCGGAACAGGCCCGACAAGATGCACAAAGAGAACTACGTGTGCTGGCAGAGGAGCACCACAGCATGAAGGAAACACAACAAGCGGACTTCAACCAGAAGTTCAAAGTGGCAGGACAACAGGCTTCATTCAAGCCAGTCTACCTAGCAAGCCAAGGAGGCTGCTGGCATGCATCGAGGGCTTGTGTTGCTCAGCGGACCGCGAATCTGGTCTACGAACGACAGCCGTGCAAGGCATGTGCCCATTTGTTCTTTGACAAATGCACCCCGACGGCATCGGGCGAGGGTGTTCACTGGGTTGGTGGAACCCATGGCACGTTGTTCGGAGTAGCCACCTCAAGTGAAGACTGGTGAGAAGTGAGAGGCCGAGAATTTAAATTTTCCTTTTCGAAATGATCTTCACCGATGTTGTTTGTGCGCCGCACAACCGGTGGATCTAGCATGTGCACTGAGTTTCCCGTGTGCTTGCCTCAAGATCAGGGCGGGCGCGCGCTTTACGATCGAGCAATGGCGGACTGAAAGGACGCGTGGCCGCGTCGACCGAACTCACGATCGAGGACCTCGTGAACCTCGAACCCGGTGACAGAAGCTTCGTTACCAACAAACAGTATATACAGTAAGTTGACAGTGGACAGTATCCTCTCCACAGCTGGGCCCCCGAGCTCGAGGGCATACAGCGCCATGGTTGGCACACTTTAGCTGGTCGGGCCACACGGCAGCAGTTACCAAATCGCATAGGCCAGGAAAATCATCTGACCACTCCTGGCGCAGAAATGAAAGACTACTGTAGCACCCTGCTAATCTCTGTTTGCATACAAGTGTGCCGCTGCAAAGGTTTTCACAAAACAACTGTGAAGCCTTATATTTTGCAGTTCTCATCCCTTCCACTACCAGATTTGAAGACTACAAAGACATCATAAGATTGACCGAACCCGTGGTTTCCTTAGCAGCAAACACAATACGTACGCGGCGACAACATTACACAAGTGTGCTTCAACTCAAAGGCCCTCATTGCAACCGAAACTGGTTGCGACCAGCTAGACACTGCTATTTACGCAGATTCATTCAATCCGAATTGGTCGAATGCGGTCATTTGTGTCGCTTGTCAGAATCTTCTGTTGGGAAAGCTGATGACTGGCTTTGTTATCGGGTGCAAGCGGGTGCTCAGAAAGATGCAGGAGTACTGAGTATTCTTGCTGGATGATGCCTGCATATTTAAAAAAAACAAGATGGAGCCCACGAACCCGAATGCAAACACGATCGAAAAGCTACATATGTCCAAATGACACTCTTGTAGGACACTCTTGTGGGACACTCTTCTGGGACACTCTTGTAGGATACTCTTGTGGGTCACTCTTGTAGGACACTCTTGTGGAACACTCTTACAGGACACTCTTGTGGGACACTCCTGAAAGGCACTCTTGTAGGACACTCTTGTGGGACACTCTTGTAGGACACTCTCGTGGGACACTCTTGTAGGACACTCTTGTCGGGCACTCTTATGGGACACTCTCTTGTGAGACACTCTTGTAGGACACTCTTGTGGGTCACTCTTACACGACACTCTTGTAGGACACTCTTGTGGGTCACTCTTACACGACACTCTTGTAGGACACTCCTTGTGGGACACTCTTACAGGACACTCTTGTGGGTCACTCTTATGGGACACTCTTGTCGGACATTCTTGTGGGACACTCTTGTGAGACACTCTTGCAGGACACTCTTGTGGGGCACTCTTGTGGGACACTCTTGTAGGACATTCTTGTAGGACACTCTTGTGGGACAATTTTGTGGGACACTCTTGTGGGACACTCTGGTGTGACACTCTTGTAGGAAACTCTTGTGGGACACTCTTGTGGGACACTCTTGTGGGACACTCTTGTAGGAAACTCTTGTGGGACACTCTTGTAGGACACTCTTGTGGGACACTCTTATAGGTCTTGTGGGACACTCTTGTGGGACACTCTTGTGGGACACTCTTGTCGGACACACTTGTAGGACACTCTTGTGGGACGCTCTTGTGGGACACTCTTGTGGGACACTCTTGTGGGACACTCTTGTGGGACACTCTTGTGGGACATTCTTGTGGGACACTCTTGTGGGACACTCTTGTAGGAAACTCTTATGGGACACTCTTGTAGGACACTCTTGTGGGACACTCTTATAGGACACTCTTGTGGGACACTCTTCTGGGACACTCTTGTAGGACCACTCTTGTGGGACACTCTTGTGGCTGTGGGACACTCTTGTAGGACACTCTTGTGGGACACTCTTGTGGCACACTAGAAGCAATCCTGCGAGCGTTTCGTACGAGACGTCCTCCAAAAGTCACGCTTCGAGGCTGCACAAGACGAGCGTTTCGTTCGAGACTTTCTCCAAAAGTCACGCGTCAAGTCTCCAAAACGAGCGCTTCGTACGAGACTTCCTCCAAAAGTCACACGTCAAGTCTCCAAAACGAGCGTTTCGTACGAGACTTCCTCCAAAAGTCACGTGTCAAGTCTCCAAAACGAGCGTTTCGTACGAGACTTCCTCCAAAACTCACATGTCAAAGTCTGCAAAACGAGGATTTCGTACGAGACTCCTCCAAAAGTCAAGCGGAAACACCCATCGGAGCACACACATCACGCAGCCCTGCCAAGCAGTTTCGCGAGTCCAGCCCCTCCAAACAATACCCCCTCACACGCCAATCCCAATGTGACAGCGACATTCACCTCTACCACAACTCACGACCTAACAATTCCCTGCGCCTGCCATGAATCTTTCCGCATCCACACGTCTAACGCGCACAAAGTACTGCGCCTGCCACGAATTGTCACCTCCGTCACACCTCGCAACCTCACGATTTCCTGCGCCTGCCACGAAAATCGCACTTCCACACCTCAAAATCAGCACAAAGTACTGTGCCTGCCACGAAAAGTGAGAAGATCATCTCACGTGAGCTTCAACAAAATTTGCACCACACCACACGTTTAGAATGATTTCGACCCGTTCTGAGCACACTCCCATCCACCAAAATCGCCATTTCAGCTCAGACTTGTAACGAAAACAGAGCTTCGATGCCACACCCTGAAACGCAAATCCCAATGGCACGGCCACATCCAACACCCCAAAAACACGACTCTCCAAACGCTAATCCCAATGGAACTGCGCAGTAAACTGCGGATCTCTCAAACCACTGCGCCTGTGCAGCGAAATGCATCACGCTTCTGGCGCGACATGTCATTTTCATGCAAATCACAATGGAATAGCGTCGCAAACTGACACGTGACACATCCATGAAAAGTCACTTGCAAAAGCTTCCCCCAATGGCAGCGCCTTAGCGTCCTACTGCGAACGGTTGCGAACGGTTGCGAACGGTTGCGAACGGTTGCGAACGGTTGCGAACGGTTGCGGACGGTTGCGGACGGTTGCGGACGGTTGCGGACGGTTG
>CAXAMN010013335.1:335796-349285 GCA_963970005.1 Durusdinium trenchii
ACGGTTGCGGACGGTTGCGGACGGTTGCGGACGGTTGCGGACGGTTGCGGACGGTTGCGAACATAGAAGCAACGGATCGCGAACAAGACTCTACCCCCAGACCCCCAAGAGTTAAACGAGAACCCTTCGCTACGCATTCGGGAAAAAACAAGCATGGGCAGGACATATGCTAGCTGACAGCACCTTTGCTGCAGTGACGCGATCACAAGCATGACGCTCACAAGCCGCATGGCGTTTGGAACCAGCTGCAGGCGTTTGGCTTTGCAAAAGTGCCATCAACCACGTGTGAAGCTGCAAATAAGGAAAAGTGAATCGGACACCTCTATATTCGTCTTCATGTTCCCAGGATCCTCGAGGAGACCATTGATGACTGCCACTTGGCTTTTTGTGAGCTGCTGCCGTGCAATCTCTGCCTGGTCCGACGAAAACTCCGCGCCTTCGTTCCAAAGGCTTCAACAGCTTGAAATCTTGCTCCTCCTAGTTCTGTCACATGGCCCCAACATTTGCAAGTCACATCAAAGGACCAACAACTGGATGATAATTGATGCCCAGAAAAAGGAAAACTCCCTCGCAATTAGGGTTGCGGCAACAGTATCTCAAACACCACTGTCAACGGTAGTTATAATAGTTATATATGTAGTGTGGTGGCACTTACAGTTCTCAAACCCTTGAGGTACCAACACCTGGGACGGGAAACAACGCAGGGGTGGGATGGCGTGAGACAAAGTAAGTGGGCCCACTAGCGCAAAGGGCCTTTGGGTCTGTGTACATCTCCATCTGACAAATCACCTCCAACCTACTTGCGACGGCCTCCAACCTAATAGCAAAAGGAATCTAATAGCGATGGCCTCCCCCAAAAAGCGATGGCCTCCAACCTGATTTATGCCGGGATGCCGTGAGCATGTGGCCGTTGTCCCACCACGCCCATGCCACCGGTGGAATCGTGAAGAGCAACAGCGTAGCGCCATGCAGCCAGTGGCGTGTCATGACTAAGCGTTCTTGTCTCAAAAGGGGAAGAAGGCTTTTTCATGATAATCTTTTGTGAAGCGCATCAGGAACCCGTTCATGCTTGTGTCTTCTTGCTAGATTTCAAGTCTAAAGTGGCTTGGAGCAACTCTCGTGTGAAATGACTATCATACATCATACACTTCAAAAGCTCAAAACAGTATCAGGCGAATTCGGGCATCAGCAAATCACACATTGAAACATAGTGTCCTGTGAGAAGCTCATTGAGGTCTCCTTGGATTGAACAAAATCGAAACATCTCGCGACTGATTTGTTTTCCTAAAAATATAGGAACCACATGAATAGCGTTAGCTATCCTGTGTCCAGTAGTTAGTAGCAGCAGCCAGTAGTCCTTACTTAACTCAGTAGGTGCCTACAGTACTTAATCCAGTAAGGAGGCAGGGCCACGGGCTAAAAAAGAGATACAGCGCCAAAGTCTTTTTGGTCAAAATGGTCGGGTCTCAGCTGCAAGCTAAATGCCTGACAGCCACACCTGTCAATATCCAACTGTTGCAGTATCCTTGAACATGGTAGTGGACCCTTTCTTTGGTCTCTTTGCAACATACCAATGGTGCGGAGCTCTCAATACTCTGCACAAAGATCACAAAGTAGAGTGGAGCAAGAAGAAAGGTTCAGAGGCCAAGCGGAACTTTGCAGAAACGCGTTGATTCTATGATCCTCGTAGAGGGCTTCCTCTATGACTCTACGACCAGTCTTTATTTCTTAAGGAGGCAAAAAGCGCAAAAACACATATCACTTGGAGATATGTCCGACCCATGCAAACACTACTTGTTCCTTCCTGTACAGTAATTGTTCTTTGTGAAAATGGATGTTGAGGTGCTTCTGTCATGGCTTTGGCAGCGCTAAAACAAAGTCTGATGAAACGTGACGAGTTTGCCAACGGTTTGTCAATGCAACTTGCCTACCAATCACAAACTAACTGCTCGTATCCAAAGCAATGGCCTCCAACCTAATAGCAATGGCCTCCAAAGCAAGTCATTGTTATCCAAATGTTTGCCAAACTCGTGAAGCCTCTGCGCCGAGAGCTTCAGCTGAACTCCCACAACACCACAGCCCCGTCATCACCACCCTTGGCGTTGCTGGACGCTCAAGAATCCCTGGCTTCTAATAGCTTCTTGTTCCTAGTAGCGATGCCGCGATGCCCTTTGCTCCTAGTAGCGTCCTTGCTCCTCGTAAGAAGGCCAGGAGCCCCTAGTAGCTTCTTTGCTCCTACGCCTCCCCTTTAGTTGCAAAGCTCGCGTTTGGCTCCAAAACGCAGCAAAACTCATGTTTGTAGGTTGCATAGTTCTGTGGAACACGTGCTAAGGTGGATTTGCTGGTTTGCTCTTCCATTGGCGCAATCCTGGCAAAGCAGCTTGACTTGTCTCTGTTCATGTATGTATGCTTGACGCATACCGTATGACACATACATCATGCATCAAACCGATTCTAGCCTTTCAATTCCACATTAAAACGCAAAAGAAAGGAGGTTGGTTGTTCCACCAAACAATTGTGCCCATGGGGCACTTGGACATGGTTCGTGCGCGGTTTGAAACACTCACAAAATAGAACCACCGTTGAGGATGCCAACAATTGACACGTGATATAAATAAGTAGAACAGTTGGTAACGATGACGGTGCCCTTGATCCGCAGCCGTCACCGGTGATATAAATAAACATAACGGGCACTCCTGGCAGTGCAGTTTTCTCGCAAATTTGTGTTCTTTTGAGTCAACATTTGTCAAGAAAACTGCACTGCCAAAAATGGCTGTACAACAATTGCATCCAGCAGGAAAGCCTGACCAATTGACAAATATGTTCAAAAAAACAAACAACTAAATGTATAACCATAACAAAAAAATAAACATATTTCAGAGGGTCCAAAATTTTCCCCAGAGTGCTCTCCTGGTAGTGCAGCTTTCTTGACAACTGTTACGTTTTTGATACAGGTTCATAGACTAGGTTGGCTAGCTGGGTCCTTCCATGGTTGAGGGGACATACCTCATGCTCTGCTATTCTGTGATCAATTACGTTGCATCTCTTGCACTTCTCTAAACACCTGTCCAATGTCATACCTACACTGGGTGTCCAACGCTTGCCAGGAGAGTGCGATTGCCCCTCGGCAACTTCCAGTGCACTTTCTTCATCATGATACGTGATGCTCAGAACTTGCAAAGACCATGCAAATATGCGATTTGAACTGCTAAGTTTGGCATGTTCAGCAAACGTCAATCAATTGTTCGAGATCTAATGCCCCAAGATCAGTTCCTGCAAAAACCTTTTGCAAGCTTGCCCAGGAAAACGTCCTTAAATAGGAGTGGCTCCACTATGAATTGTAAAAACACTCAATTGTTCAGGAAGAAAAACATGCAGCTGCATTAGTATCAATGCTGTGCTGATGAGCGAGCATGCAAACACGCTCAACAGCACATTGCTGTTCTTCAGTCTAAACATCTCCCCTTCCAGGACAGGCTCGAAGAGAAGTGGGACAACAGCCTATTGAGTCTATTGCAGGATTTCTTCATTTGCTATACGGTATTTATGATATGTTTGCTCTTTAAACTTTAGACATGTCATTTTAGTATTTCTTCTGAAGCCGTTTGAGGGAGCCGCTCCACGCCCTCTGAGCCCCGGGCTGGGAAGGCCCCCAGGCAACACAGTTCACATCTCCATTGTGGGCTAGCTCCTGAAAGAGAATATCCCCAAAGGCACCAAGGAACCAATAGAGACGAAGCAAACATCTCAAAGGGTCTTGCATGAGACAACCTTGCCATGTGATCACACCTCTGCTCAGCAACGAACAGCATTTTGCTCCCCCTTAAGACCGTTCCTTCTGTCCAAGACCTCTCTAATTAGTTACTACTAGTAAGGCACGTGTTACTAGTAGCGATGCACTTGTTACTGAATGCTAAGAACAAGCTCTTCAAATTTATGAAAGATCAACTAGAATTGCTTTAGCGAATGCTGTGGCAAACCAAAACCCAAGCTTCAGGCATCGGCGACACATTCCCAGTGAAGCAAGGATTCATCCTGGTGCCCAAAAGAGTTGATACACTTCTTGTTGCATGAGTCTCAGCAACCTTTGGCAAGGTTTTTGGGTTTTCCCTTTCTGCATACTTTGACATCTTTGAGGATGACCTTTGGTCTTGGATAGATGCAGAAATGTAGTGACCTCATGGCCGTATTGCTCGTGTTGCTTTAGACTTTCCAAGTCTACTTTCCAGTGATTCCCATTTCTCGTGCAGTTCTATTTTCAATCTTGAGGAGTCAGTGAAGTTGCAGTGGCACCACATCAAGGTGACTCACCATTCTAAGACAAGTCAGTCAACCTACTGACTCACTTCTGATAGTCATAGATCGGCAAAGCAACCAACAGAGTGTGAAGATCCACACATCATTGAATCTTCTGGCTACCTTTCTATTGGAGTTGTGCTTTCTACATGTACAGTATTCTGTGGCTGTGCGTTGAGCAATCTTGCACTTGGGTACCGCGTTGATGCGCAAAGGTAGTGAGAAGTGCCAGCATCTTACCTGAACCATGTCTGCTCTGGACCACTGCTCACTCACACCCTCCTCTGCTCTGAAGATGCGGATCCGATCATCTCCGCAGGCAGAGGCCAAGAAGTCTTGTTGCGACCAGTCTGTGCTGTACACCTGCAAACCCAAAGAACTGTTGATGATATCTACAATGTTGATGAATCTTGTCTGAGCTCGCTACGGGGCGTGGATGGTAGTCTCTGATGATGCTGACCTCAGAGTTGAACAGTTCTGGTAACACTTGTTCAAACAATATGTTTCCTTGACCACATGTCAAAGAATCTTGAGGAAGCTCACAGAACCACCCGCGGCGACACCTATATAATTAAATGAGCAAAATACTATTAAACAAACATCAAACCACGGCATGAGAAAACAATGAGTGCTATTGACCAACAACGACAGCAGCAGCATCCAAATCTGAATCCATTCAGCGCTGATTAAAACACCAGGAGCAGCAGCGGTCGCATGGACAAAGAACAAACGACATCAAGCCCTGACTCACGATGTGCGGGATGCCTTCTGAACTTGTGGACTGACTGACTGAATGATTCTGTATTATGTCAAAATAGTTATCGTGATTCAGCTGCATGTCAAACTTCGAGTGTTCTCCAGGCAGGTGGCGATTTGAACGAATTTAGAGCTATATCTAGTTACACATCTGCACATTGAACTGAATCCAGGAACCTGTGCAAAGGTCTTCAAAAGCTATGCAGGGGAGCAAACATGGCATGCTGGGTGACTGACTGTTTGCAACCAAGGCACACTGAACATTTGTTGTTCTGCTTTAGGGGTCAAGCTGGCACCATTGTGGGTGAGCAGGATTTAGGGACCTCCCAGTTCTAAGTCCAATTCATGAACTCTACAGTAACAAAAAGGACCCTTTCACTGCCATGCCAAGTTCGGAGGATCTGTGATATCTGTCTGTGGATCTTGCTTCAGAAGAGTTAGGAACCCAGATCGGTTTGGAAACACTCCTGGGCCTGTCCAACACCAGCTTCGCAGTGATTGTCGCGGAAACAGCACTCGTCGTACCGGAGCGCAATTTGAGATGGGTCTAGCATAGCTAGCCCCTGGTCTGGAGATAAATCAAACAAGTGAAAACAACATGTCTCTCAAGTACTGTAGTTCTTCGTAAATTCATTTTGTGAATACAAACGAAGGGAGTAGCTAACCTCCAGCTCTCTGGCTACTTGTTATTGCTTGAGTCCGCAGGATCTCATGTATGAAATCCTACACACTTCAGTGGTTGGACTTTTTGGGGGCGTTTTTTGTTCCTTTTGATCTTGTGTTCAAGATCAGCACGATGACGATAACTTATTGCAAATTCCGCTTTCACAAGTGTATATACTTCTTGTCTGTCGTTCTCGCACAGCATCTGGGGCTCCTGCACATGACCAGCTGCAACAGGCGTCCTTTGGCGCGGACCTTGGCATTTTAGAGACAGTGAGACAGCCACAAAGCGTTTCATGCAGAATGGTCATCCTGAAGTCTTTGCACTAGTCTTTGCATATTGACTCCTTTGGAATTTAGCTGGTCAGCGGCAAATACCACCATCGGAGACTAGAATATATATCCTCCTTGTGATGCCTTGTGTCCAACATGACAATTTTGCCACTTTGCCTTTGCGTGGCCCGCACAGGCTGTGAGATGACCTGGGCAGTTGGTTCTTGTGTAAACCCCAAAAGGCTTCTGGTCTAGGACTGCCTACCAAAAGCACTAGTCGCTAACTGTCTTGTGACAAACAAGACTCACTGTAAAGAAACGCGCGGCTGCAGCACGCCTTACTGTGACTCTGAATCCTTGTTGATGATTGTTTGTGGCGTCGTTTGTGATATCTGGCAAGCGCCCTCCATGCTACTCACTCTGCAGCAACTTAACCCTTGCCTTGGGGTTGCCGTTGGCGATTGGAGCAGTGTCCGACCTAATGTGGAACCACTTGTGGAACCATGCCAGTCAAATAGACAGGCTTTGGAGTCCCATGGATTTTGTTCCACGGTTGCAACTTGTTCAAGTCTGATTCTATTGGGTTGAGCACCTCTGCTAAAGTCTTCAAGCTATGAGGCATTCAGCTTCCTTGTGTAGTGAGAGGCACGGCTGAGAATAGTATCTCGGCATTTAGATTTGTACGTTGTTGACTTATCATTGATTGAAGTCCATGAAAACTAGCTTACCTACAAAGATCGCTCGCTGCAATTCAGCTGCTTGCACCCAGCGGCTTCTGGGGCCAAAACTTGGCAGGCAGGAGGTTTCCTGTAGGTCCGAACGAATTCAAAAAAGCAGGTAGACTATCTCACATAGGTTAAAGTGGGTCACAGTTTTGTCAGACCTGTTCAAATCTTCCTCGGAAGCACGAACTTGACATACCAGTCGTAGGTCATGAGTGGCAACTATAGATATGTGACATGTGACACAATAACAAAATTTACTCATCTGACTGACTATGCAACTGAGGCCACTAGGGGCACATTTTGGTGTTGCATGAAAAGGCTCAACGTAGGCCCAACCTTGTGGTGAATGACTTCATCTTTACCTTTCATGAAGAGGGACTGCCATCCTGCTCTACCATGTTCTGACCACTTCTCCTCTAAAGAGCGGCCGCAATGAAGTGGCTTTGATGAGCTCGAAGGCACCTCAATAGCAGCTCAGGATAGCACACGCATTTAGAAAAGACCTGCGATCTAAGCTGAGCTGTTTGAGCCATGCTGAGAAAGTTTGGCCTGGTATTTCAATCCTTTGAATTGCTGTCTGTCTTAGTTCTTGAAAAGGGACAACTGCACTACACATGTACTGGTACACGTGCCAAAACCGACATGCCCGAACCTGCGGGCAAAATGACCATATGCCGCATGTCTCTTCCCGAAAATTGGTAAGCAGCTCTAGCCCTAACCGCACAAAAACAAACAATACAAGCAAGCATGCATATATATATATATAATATACAAACACCGTATTCATACTACATACATAAATATTATACAACGTATTGCAGCCCAAGACTACTGTGCCCTGGGGCTCTGACTGAATTTGTTCGAGCTCCGAGCAGGATGCGGAGGAGGCCCCTCGTCAACAAGAAGCGTTGATAGGGCTGATTAGCGATTAGGTGTAAGATGTGATGAAGGTGAGTATACGAACTGAACTGTCTCGTGTCCCATGGCAACATTCATGTAGGTCCTACGTTACAATGTAGGTCATTCTTTTGCAAAACTGGCCAAAGGTTCCTAGTGGAACCTTGCTCCAGGGATGATTGTCCAGTGTTGGTGGTAAGGATATGTATTTTTACCACTGGCGAGATGGTAGGTAGGCAGATGTTTACTCCTGGTATCTCCTGGTCAAACAAGTCAGGTGAGTCAATTTTCCTTGTGAAGTAGCACTGCTGTTAACGTGGTAGGCTTTCGCAGTTGGTAAGGTAGGTTCTTACCTCTAGCAACTTGTTTGGCCTCCTTTGAAGCGGCGCAAAAGGGCTATGCTGTCATATATTATGCCCATCAGCCAGCTGTCTTGATTCACAGTCTTCAACAGTTCAACTCAAGGTGGCCCTACCTTTGGAAGCTACCTTTCGTGACAAATCTACACTTCATCGGCCTTAAACATGAGCTCTTGCATGGGATGGAAGGTACTGATGGCGAGATCTTTATATAACAGTTGAGATACCCCATCACAGGAGCCCCTAGTAGCTTCTTGCTCCTAGTAGTACGGCCAGGAGCCCCTAGTAGCCTCTTGTTACTAGTAGCGATGCCCTTGTTACTAGTAGCTTCCTTGTTACTAGTAAATAGAGCGCTCGAAACGAGATTCTCCTATAAATAGTTCAAAGCACCAAACTTCCTCAAACATGTCGCAAGTCCTATCATTCTTCAACCTGAAGTATGTGTATCTGCTCTGCGCAATGCAACCATCCATCCGTGACCACACCCCTGGCCTGCACAGCATTATTCCCAAGATTCTCCACGGGACTGCAACATGTTTGGGCATGCAATCAATATTTGACTTCAAGACTCTCAACTTCTGACGCCGCTAACCTGCAAACCACAACGATGTGTGATTTATTATGTAACATATTTATTATGTCAATGTTTCTCTTTTCAAATGAAATCTTCATTGAACGTCAAAACTAGAACCGCATGCTCAGTAGCGGCAACATGGATGGAACACGCCGGATTTCTATCATTACATTAAATGAGACGTTAAGTCCTGTACAACAAATGATACGTTAAGTCCCATACTGAGTTGAGTTGGATGGCAAGCAATTGACTGCGTTACAAGGAGTGGCTCCGACGCAACATGTCGCGCCTCTGCGCAAAACAAAACATCAACAATCGACAAGCACCAAATTATTGGACCAGCTGCCACAGCCATCTTAACATCAGCAACAATATGTATATATCATTTCCAAATCTGAACTTGCACTAATTTTAATTGAGCAAGCAAATACATGCAAGTACTAATCGCAGTTGAATTACGGGTATCAAGCACTATCATCAGCAAGGTAGCCATGGCTAGCGGCTTGTGCCGAAAACTGCTCAGCAGCGTCTCCCGGCCTGAAGTCTGCTGGCAGTGTTTGACTTGGAGCCCAAAGGCGCAGGGTGCGGTCATCAGAGCCTGAGTGGTCTCTTTTGAGAACAAAACTAACTCATGGACCCAGGTGTTTCTTTTTGCCGGAGGGGTAGGACGCTAATAGAGGAGAAAGAGGTAGCTAGCTATGTAGTAGCTATGAAGTAGGACGCTTCTAGACATGGACGCAGGCACGCTAGGAAGTTCCCCCGAGGGCGGGGAGGAGCTTCCTTGAAGAAGCTTCCTAGATTTTAGGGGAAACTTGAAGTTTTTACCTGTGCGAGTTGAACTGAGCCGGGAACAAATGATAAGATGAAGGTTTGGGATAGTCCACTCATGTCCACACAGAATTCTCAGTTGAGAGTTTTCGCTGCACAATCCAAATGCCCCCAGGGCTGAGGGACGCAGACTGGTAGACTAATTTGGCACGTCCCCCTTCAAGATTTATGGCTCCCATAACCGAAGTGAATGAAAGATGCAAACCACGTTGAACACCTGGACAAACCTTCAGCTAGGGCTGCGGCACGACACAAAATGCGAGCCAGTTGAGTCGAAAGACATGCTCCAAACCTGGCGGTGGCCGAGCAACTGTGAGACCATGTTTTCAACTGAAAAATGCAGTTGCAAGCAATCCAACAATGATGTATAGCTCCACAATTCCAAAACGTAGATTTGTCACTTGAAGAGAGCACAAATGGGCAGTCCCCTGTCCTGCTTCCATCAGCATGAAGAGTGACATTGTGGTGAGGGTGAATGAGTGTTCTCTAGGAGGCCTCAATAACCTGTGAAAGCTTCCTTACCTGTGAGAAAGTCAAAAAACATCTAAAAACACATACCAACACATGCTGCGCCACCGTGCTATCATGACCCGGCAAAGTCTCTTTGCAGCACCAGTCATCTCCATCTGGACCCCAAACCTCCAGGGGAGGATGGGGCGAAGCTATGCGAAGCTACGGTGTAAAGCCGCTATCTCGTCTGGGTCTAGGATCCGTTCCAAGAGTCTTCCAAAACCGTGTCTACCAGCTCTCCTGTAGGAAACAAAAAAGCTCGGCAAATGTGCCACATTTTGCAGCTAGCACCGAAACTTGTCTATTCAAGAAGTGAGTCTGTGTTCCTGGACTTCCGCACAAACAGCACTCACATCCACTGCCTTGATGGTATCATCATAGGAGCATGAAAAGAGCACATCTTGCTCGGGATGCCATCTCACTGACTTAACGTCCTGCAAGAAGGAACTGTGAATAATTGCAGTACTAAATCTCTCGATCCCTGTCTTGACACCATGAGCTCTTTCTTGTCAAGCAGCATGTACCAAGCAAAGTAATCCAACATTAGCAGCATGTGTCTGTTTCCAAACTGCTTGTCACTTGTGTCATAGATGGTGACAATGGTTCAGTGATAAAAAGCTAAGATATACACATGTAACCAACATCAGTGTTCGAGAAGCCACAGGGTTCTTTTCACGTGCAAGTTGTCTTGACAGTATGACATACAAAAGCACCTGTGCTCTTTGCATTATCAAGCAGGGCAAGATCCACTACAATCACTGAGCAAGGATTAAGAACTTGAGGGGCCTCTAGGGGGCTGGGACCTGGCATATCCCGGCATCAGTCCAGAAGAAACATGCTATACTTCTTATTCAATACCAAATAAACAATTCCCAGTACCCTCATCCAAGTGCCCTCAAATTCTTCACTCCTTTCAATTATATATATAAGCATCAAATTTCTTGTCCGACAAACATCCAGAGCTACTCCTGAAGTATGAATCGGTTTGCAACAGTAAGAATTCCAAGTGAGATTCCCCACCCCTCCCAAATATGGTGTTACATAATAATAAGCATATTATTATATATGCAAACATGCGATACCGATTTAAAATGATTTAAGATATTTTAAGACTTCCGAGACACCCTGGCATAGTTTATCAAATCAAATTCCAATCCGACGCTATCATGGGGTTGTTGCTGTACATGCCACACTCATGCAAAGCAAATCGGCCAACAGAAGCTAGGAATGGCCCTGTCCTGACTGTGAGACTGGAGCAATGCCACGCATTCATACTCATCTGTATCTTCTGCGTCATAGACCCAAATCTGGCTGGCTGTGAGCTATCAACGGGAGACATGTTTTCGGATGTTTTTGGCACAAGTACACCGTCTGGAACATACTTTGGTGCAGCTGCAACTGTTACTGAAGGACTCTACCTTGTTGGAGACTCCGGCGACCCTAGCAACATTTTATTATGTTCCTAATCAATGATTCTGTCCAGTGCATTTTACCTTGTCGTTGCTTGTGGACTCAAATTTAGGATACACACCGTTGTTACTGCAGACTGCAAGGGCGCAACTAACAAGCCATGCCAGCGTGGCGGAGCGATCACCTTGGAAGAAAGAAGTTGGCTGAAGACAGAACTCTTGTGTCTCTTTTACAGCAGTACAGCAGTCACAGTAGTCTATGGAGGTCAACCGCGTGGTTTCATCCACACTATTGCAAAATCCATAAGTCACTGGCCTAGCCGAGTGAGACGCAACGCCACGCAGCAACACATGAAAGGGAAGGGAAGTGGCACAAATTCTGTAATTCACACATATGTAACATATGTATATAAAAATATAGTCACAACCGCTGGCCCAAGAACGTTGCTTGAAGAACTGACTCTACTGTGCCGCCTATTCCTTGCCTTCAAAAGGCACACACTACGAAACACGCTACAACGGAATCCACCCTGCCAGGTAACGAACACAACTTTATCTAGTTGTGCACAATCTGGTATCACTTTGCCATGAAACAGAATGCTGCAAGGAAGATCTATATATAAGCTCTGCATGTGATTAGAAACATCTAAAGACTGAATTTGACTTTGTGTCACGATCATGTTCTTGTACTGTCGCAGCATTCCCCCTGATGCGTGATCTCCTGTTTCTTAAGCTCCATGGATTGTCGCGGCAAGACTTGTAATCTGGCATTGTTTGGGTTGTGCACATAGGCTTAAATGGCCTTCGATTCTTCGATTATATATATATACACCGAGATATCGAAGTTCAATTGGATGCAGTTGGGAAGCCATACTTCTCTTTTGAGAAACCCTCTTTTATCACATTCTATCACCCATCACTGGACGAAGCCAGCGACTCTAAGGATCACTCGGCTGCATGAGGCAAAGAACTTGTCTGAACTGCTGAACGCAGCACACCTGAGCTGCAGAAAACAATGACAGTAGAGCTAGAAGGCAGCATTGTGGCACTGCCTTCGAATGCTTCATCTTGTGAGCTTGAGTGGAATGGGATCTTCACATTCTGGTGTCACACAAACCTTTCTGAACTCTTGCAATTTTGCCTTCCCGGCTTTGAATACATTGACCGATCATTGGAAAACCTTCTTGCGGCGTGTAGATCCATGTCATCCTTGTTCTACCTGAATCAGCTACTTCGAGGGTGATGCAGTATCCCACCATCACAAATTCGAGGACTGACACGACCAGGTCCTCTAAGGGTCGGACTTCACTTCGTTCTCGTGACCACTCAAGACTGTGACGCAATCAAGCTTGAAATGGCCTACAAGAAAACTTGTGGACAGGGACTGTGTGGGTGCGAAAGAGCACCTCAACAGAGCAAATGAGATGACAGCCCATCGCTAGTCGGTTGGAGGCCATCGCTACTAGGGTGGAGGCCATCGCTTGTAGTTTCGTTCTCACCAAATGTCCAAAACCGAATGATTCTGTGAAGGAGGGAGGACCTTCATCTTGCTGTACTTGCTGCAAAACTCAGAAAGAGTCTGCTCTAGTGAGGCATTGACCCAAATTTGGCTGTGACACCGCCTACAGTGATGCACTGGTAAGATCCAATCAGAAGGGTGGACTTGACAACCTTACTGACAGTTCCTCTAGACTCTACACTCATACAGAACATCGTTGGTGATGGTGGTATGAGCTCACAAATACATCTGATCAACTCCTTCTCAAAGCGAAATAAGTATACATGCCTTTCATACGTCCTTACTTGTATGAACTATGCGCAAATGCTCCGCCTCGTGATTCAGTCACGTGCCACACCGAGATTGTCGCCTTTTTGCTTCAGGCCACAAGATGAAGCGTCACAGCCCGTGGTGGCTCATGGCGACTGTGGTGTTGGGCAAGAATTTCAAGTCTCAAACAACATGGGGCGTCAACAATAAGCTGCAAGCCACGCGAGCTCTGGCGAGCTCAATGAGGTCCTCTAGATTGGTAAGGTTTGCCGTATAGTCCAGTGAATATGAGCAATACTCGAACATACTAACTAGATCTAACTAGAATAGAAAGCAGCATATCTTATACATACATACATACATACATACATACATACATACATACATACCATACCATACCATACCATACCATACCATACCATACCATACCA